>SJYC01054651.1:0-33995 GCA_006408675.1 Madoqua kirkii | reverse complement strand
GTAGCTGTGAAAAGAGAGGCAAAAAGCAAAGGAGAAAACGAAAGATATAAGCATCTGAATGCAGAGTTCCAACCAATAGCAAGAAGAGATAAGAAAGCCTTCCTCAGCCATCAATGCAAAGAAATAGAGGCAAGTAACAGAATGGGGAAGACTAGAGATCTCTTCAAGAAAATTAGAGATACCAAAGAAATATTTCATGCAAAGATGGGCTCCATAAAGGACAGAAATGGTATGGACCTAAAATAAGCAGAAGATATTAAGAAGAGGTAGCAAGAATACACGGAAGAACTGTACAAAAAAGATCTTCACGACCTGGATAATCACGGTGGTGTGATCACTCACCTAGAGCCAGACATCCTGAACCGTGAAGTCAAGTGGGCTTTAGAAAACACCACTACAGTTGAGCTGTTTCAAATCCTGAAAGATGATGCTATGAAAGTGCTGCACCCAATATGCCAGCACATTTGGAAAACTCAGCAGTGGCCACAGGACTAGAAAAGGTCAGTTTTCATTCCAACCTTAAAGAAAGGCAATGCCAAAGAATGATCAAACTACTGCACAACTGCACTCACTTCACATGCTAGTAAAGGAATGCTCAAAATTCTCCAAGCCAGGCTTCAGCAATACATGAACCATGAACTTAGAGATGTTCAAGCTGGTTTTAGAAAAGGCATTGGAACCAGAGATCAAATTGCCAACATCTGCTGGATCATGGGAAAAGCAAGAGAGTTCCAGAAAAACATCTATTTCTGCTTTATTGACTATGCCAAAGCCTTTGACTTGTGGATCACGATCAACTGTGGAAGATTCTTCAAGAGATGGGAATACCAGACCACCTAACCTGCCTCTTGAGAAATCTGTATGCAGGTCAGGAAGCAACAGTTAGAACCGGACATGAAACAACAGACTGGTCCCAAATAGGAAAAGGAGTACGTCAAGGCTGTATATTGTCACCCTGCTTATTTAACTTCTATGCAGAGTACATCATGAGAAATGCTGGGCTGGAGGAAGCACAAGCTGGAATCAAGATTACCAGGAGAAATATCAATAACCTCAGATATGCAGATGACACCACCCTTATGGCAGAAAGTGAACAGGAGCTAAAAAGCCTCTTAATGAAAGTGAAAGAGGAGAGTGAAAATGTTGGCTTAAAACTCAACATTCAGAAAACGAAGATCATGGCCTCTGGTTGATCACTTCATGGGAAATAGATGGGGAAACAGTGGCTGACTATATTTGACTAAGTTCTAGGAATGGAAACTAAACTAACCTGAAGTTCTTTAAATTATAAAAGGAAATGAGTTAAATTCTTACAAAACAGTTTGAAAAGTGGGAGAAGAGTCAGTGAGGTAGAATGCTGGCAACTGCAAATAGGAACCCAGGGTGACTGGGTAGCTAAAAAGGCCTTTGAAACAAAAATGACTAATATGGATATAGAGATTCTTGTTCTGCGATGAGCATAATGACCCTTCCCAGGATCTTAAGGAAAGCTTCCATAACTCACAAATGCTTAGTCTAGATGAGTTATTTTGGTGGAAATGTATAAAATGTCTAAGAATCCTGGCACTGTGAATTAAAATGAATGAAAAGACAATACACGTAGGGACATGAATATAGAAAGCTGTTGAGACCATGAGAATCTCATCCTCCCAGAAATATTTAAAATCTTGATGCCCTTTGGACTTCTGCAAGATATGAAATTTGAGTTTTCAATCCATTTTAACCCAGAAGTCAAAAAAAAAAAAAAACCATATTAACCTAGATATCCAGCTGACATGTAAACCCAGTGAGGGTAAGGATATTGTGTATCTTGTTCACAGCTGTTTACCCAGACTTAAGCCTAGAGTGTAAAACAAGACAATGTCCCTGGACTCAGGAAGCTTGAATAAAGAATAAAGAATCTCACAGACAGTAAGTTACAGAGTGAAGATTTATTCCAAATCCTATTGACTCATTCTCCAGACACTATCACAATGGTAGATAGCAGGTTAGCCTCTAACATCATGTCGCCCCTTTCACAGCTAAGAAGTACTTGCCATCTAGGTGTGGCCATTAACTAATTCTCACAAATGAAATGTGGGCAGAAGTAATGTGTGCCACTTCCAAGGCAAAGTTTCAAAGAAGTAACTATACCTTTACCCTTTGCCTGCTGGATGGAGCTAACAAAGCAACAAGAAATGGCAGAACCATGAAAAAGTCAGAACCGGAGCTCCTGAGTCAGTGTGGAGTAGAGCCAGCAATTGTTAAGCAAGGAATAACCTTTATTGTGTTTGAACCATTTTATATTATGTGGTGTGGTCCTATTTTTTAATAGTAATTAGACCTTGCCCTGAGTGTTCTTTGGAAGGAATGATGCTGAAGCTGAAACTCCAGTACTTTGGCCACCTCATGTGAAGAGTTGACTCATTGGAAAAGACTCTGATACTGGGAGGGATTGGGGGGCAGGAGGAGAAGGGGACAACAGAGGATGAGATGGCTGGATGGCATCATCGACTCGATGGATGTGAGTTTGAGTGAACTCTGGGAGATGGCAATGGACAGGAAGGCCTGACGTGCTGCGATTCATGGGGTGGCAAAGAGTCAGACACGACTGAGTGACTGAACTGAACTGAATTGAAGAGTAGGGCTTCCCAGGTGCTTCCTTCCAGTAAAGGATCTGGCTGCCAATGCAGAAGGAATAAGAGATAATCCCTGGGTTGGGAAGAGCTCCTGGAGGAGGGCAGGGCAACGCACTCCAGTATTCTTACCTGGAGAATCCCATGGACTGAGGGCTACAGTCCAGGGTTGCAAAGAGTCGGACACTCCTGAAGCGACTTAGCACACCCACACAACCAAAGAGTAATTGATATCAGCCATATAGGGTGGGAGGTGGGAGGGGGGTTCAGGATTGGGAACTCTTGTACACCTGTGGCGGATTCATGTCAATGTATGGCAAAACCAATACAGTATTGTAAAGCAAAATAAAGTAAAAATAAAAATTTTTAAAAATAAAGTAAAATTTAAAAAGTTAGTGTGGAGCATTGATTTAGAAGTTAGCCAGCAGGTGACATTCAAACAGACAGTGTGAACCAGAGGTCAGGGGCCAAAATCTTTCTGAACCAAGGATTCCAATTTTTTAAAATATTTGCATTTCCAAACCTGTTGGTCTCAGGACTTCTTTATACATTAAAAATTTATTGAGGCCTTTAGAAAAAATTGTTTCTGTGCATTATTTCTGTAAAAATTTACTATTGTCTAAGTCATTCAAAGGGAGACAGATTATAATATATGTATTTATTCATCCAATTAAAAATAATAAGCAGAACTTTCACGGTGGTCCAGTGGTTAAGAATTCACCTTGCAATGTAGGGGACACCGATTCAATCCCTGGTCAGGGAATGAATTTCCCATGTGCCCTGGGGCAACCAGGCTCAGACAGGGCAGCTACTGAGCCTAAATGCTCTGGAGCCTGAAAGCCAAACCAGAGAGAAGCCCTCAGAACTCAACAAAATTTCTTGCATGCTGCAATTAGGATCTAATGCACCCAAATAAATAAATATTTTTAAATATAAAAGTAATAAGTTAATAGGACTTGTTAACATAAATAATATATTTTGATGAAAATAATTATAATTCCTAATATAAAAATAAATTTGGTCAGAAGAGTCATATTGTTTTACATTTCCACAAATTTCTTTAGTATATATATGCCTTAGTAGGAGGCAGTTATTTAATATATCATCTATCTACTCTTGAATCCATCCCTTGCAATATGTTGTTTTGGTTGAAGTATGTGGAGAACACTACAGATATGTAGTTAGAAAACAGAAATATATGTAGCTGGAAAACAGAAAGAACTTTATAGTCTTTTCAGAAAGCTGTGATATTAAACCAAAACGCCACAAATGGTAGTTTCCTTCTTTTTGTGTGTGTGTGTGTGTGTGTGTGTGTGTGTGTGTGTGTGTGAGTGTGTGCACTTATTTTGGCCATTCGGCATGGCCTGTGGGACCTTAATTACCAGACCAGGGGTAAAACCCATGCCCCCAGCAGTGGACCCACAGAGCCTTAGCGACTAGACCAGCAGGGAATTCCCCACAAACAGCAGTTTCTTGAAGGACTGTTGAAATTTGGAATCTGGAACCATATCAATAAACATTTCATACTCAATTACATTAAAACCAATCGGTTATCTTGCACTCTGAATGGAGATTTTGCCCATACGTAATTTTGTAACTTCACGCATTGATCATTTGGAAGACATCTGAGCTATGTAGATCTTCCAAATTTTAATAACATTTCACTATACAATGTTATAAAATCACATTCATTAATAAACCACTGATATCAGAAGAAAAAGTCTGTGTATGGAGAGGTTGTCAAGCTTACAGTAGTAGAGTTTAAGTTTTCCAAAATTCTAATTTTTCATGAAAGTCTGAATTTCATCATTGGCAACAAATATTGTTCATTTTTTCCTTGAAATGATAGACTTCTTTCATTCACTTTTGAAGGGGAAAAATGCCTGCCAAATACCCAAGTCTTAAGAGTAATAGTTTGTCATCTATTCAAGTAAAAATTGTCTTTAGTGATAAGAGCTGCTCGTTTTGCTCAAAACTCAAACAGTCAAACAAGTTCCTGGTTGTTTTTGTTTTTGTTTTTGTTCTTCTTTTCCTTAAGGCAACCATTGTACTTCAGTATTCAGCATAAGTGCTTTTGGTGTTTCATCCATCAGAACATTAAACTGACTTGAACTCAAGATTTGAGATCTGACTAAATTATTTACTCTATCTTTGAAGACATTCTTAAATGAAACTGGTATCTTTTCCTTTGAGTACATGGAGGAGAAGAAAGGATGTCGACTAGAATATTTCAGTGTCCCAGCCTTGATTCGTGCAAAAGTGCCAGCAGTTTAGCCACACTGCATTAGTTTTCCAGGGCTGCAAACTCAGTGGCCTAAATAACCCTCCTTTATGAGTGTTCAATTCTGTCCATGATTAGTCTGGGAACTGCACCTCAGCCTCTACGAATAGTATTACAAAGTTGAGTTCAATATATTGGCCAGGTTGAGTTCTAATCTGGACCTTACGGTCCTTTTCCAAGCTCATTTTGTTGTTGTTCAGTTACTAAATCATGTCCAGCTCTTTGCATCCCCACGGATTGCAGTATGTCAGGCTCCTCTGTCCTCCACTATCTCCTGGAGTTTGCTCAAACTCATGTCTAATGAGTCAGTGATACTACCTAACCATCTCATCCTCTGCTGCCCCCTTCTCCTTTTGCCTTCAATCTTTCCCAGCATCAGGGTCTTTTCCAATGAGTCAGCTCTTCACAGCAAGTGGCCAAAGTATTGGAGCTTCAGCTTCGACATCAGTCCTTCCAATGAATATTCAGAGTTTATTTTCTTTAGGATTGACTGGTTTGATTTCCTTGCAGTCCATGGGATTCTCAGGAGTCTTCTCCAACACCACAGCTTGAAGGCACCAGTTCTTCAGCACTCAGCCTTCTTTTATTCACATCCATACAAGCTCATATAGATGAGACAATTAAATTCCTTATAGCTGCAAGACCAAGGTCCCCATATTTTTGCCAACCATAAGCTGACATTCTTTACCTTCATCTTCAAAGCCAAGCATGGAGAACTTTCTCACACAACAAATCTCTCTTGTGTTTCAATTCTTTAAGGGCCCCGTCCTTTTCAAGCATTTACCTAGCCCAGAGGATAATCTCCTTTCTTAACTCAAAGTCAGCTGAAGCAGGGAAGTGATAGCCCACCATATTCACAGGTTTTGCCTACATTCAAGGTTAGAAGGGTATACAAGTTGTGCCCGCCAGGAAGTGGAAACCTCGGGGATGTTTTAGAATTCTGCACACCATTACTTTTACACAATCAAGGGTCAAGCATAATGAAAGAGGCACAAAACATCTATTATTAGGAAATAGTTCGACATTAGAGACCCCTGAAAATATTTCAAGTTTCCACAGGGGGTCATTTGTTCTAGATGGTCTCTACATTATCTATATCTATTTAAGAAAATGAATATAAGAAAAGGCTTTTTATGTTTTATCCATTATGGTTGACAAATATTGGCAAATTATATTAAAAACAAAATGCCATAGGATTGTTATAATATCATTTTTATATTAAAGTATATCTAGTTAGACAATGTTGGGAGAGCTGTACATGAAAGGATGTAATTTCAGAACCTCTTCTTCAGACTTAAGAGAGGCTGAAACTTACTCCAAGGCATAATTATTTACAGATTTCAATCACCAGCACAATGAAATGTGCATTCTCATATGACATTTAATGTTTAACTCAAATTCTTAAATATATTTACCTCTATACATTTTTATGTGTCTCCATGGAATAATGGAAATTCTATTTCTTCAAATTATGTTCCTAAGTCAGAAAAGAGTCTCTAACCATTACCCTGGGGTCTAGTAAGCAGTCGATGCTTCCTGTAGTCATTTGTGTTGAAAATATAGGGGGTGCAAGGAAGGAACCATGTGAGTAAAGGAGTTAGTATTTATTGGGTCATACATATAACTGAAGTTTATTCTTTCATCTGCACTTCTGTCTACCTCCACTCCCACAACGAATCTTGGGCATGGTGGGGGAATAGCAAGAAATGTGATAATGTGGAGTTGATTTTTCCCAGTCTCCACTAACAAAAACAACCAAAAGCTGACATTTGGAGGAGAACAAAGTCAACGTTTGGAACTCCTTGCAGATAATACTTTTGGATTTCACTATGAGAAAATGCAGACACTATGATTAAATAAGAGAAAATGCAGACACTATGATTAAATAATTTAGATAGTTTGAGTCTTCTGTCAGATGTTAAATACTATTTATTTGAATGCTAGTGCTTTGTTACATATTAAAAATTAAATGTGAAAGTTAATTGTAAACTTTGTGGTAACTTTTTGCTCTACCTTTTGAACTTCGTTATTAATTACCTTATACAAGTGTTCTCTTGAATAATCACAATTTTTTTAATTGACACTGTATCTTATTGGTATTGAGGGGAAAGAAAACTTGAGGCTCTAAAAATTTATCTGAGTACAGTTCTAACGATCATCATATATTCTAACATCTTTCAAATTAAGAAAAAAAAAATGTTGCTTGTACTAAGCAAAATAAAATAGGTCTTTTTCCTGTGCCATAGTATTCAATAATGTTCTATACATTCGATGATATTTGTGACTTTTGATGGATATGTCAAATCTGGATAGATTTATTCTACTGACAAAGAACAGAGTCCCCAGCTGACACTTGACCAACTCATGAGAGCAAGTGAACACATTTTGTTGTTTTAAATAACTGAGTTATTGACTTCTTTGTTGCTCTGTGCTAAGCTAATTCATCCAGACTGCAGATAGGGCATGTACTCACCCACCCCATAGTCTCACACCCAGACCAGTTTAATTTACATAGCCTACTTTACTCTGTAGGTAAAGCTGTTTTACAAAATGCTGTCTTAATGAAGCCTGTTGCATATATACCAAATTATGTGATAATTACTTGTCTAATAAATATAGAGTTCTTAATTTTTCTTTTCAGTGTAATGAGGTATGCTAGTGAAAAATACTGTTTAACTATTCTTAGTATAAAAAACTTTTAAAATGCATTCATAGGTTATCTGTTCCTCTATAATTGTTGTAGGAAAAAGGACTCCTTCCAGAGCACAAGATTGCTGCTGCTGTTGCTGCTGCTAAGTCGCTTCAGTCGTGTCTGACTCTGTGCGACCCCATAGACGGCAGCCCACCAGGCTCCCCAGTCCCTGGGATTCTCCAGGCAAGAACACTGGAGTGGGTCGCCATTTCCTTCTCCAGTGCATGAAAGTGAAAAGGGAAAGTGAAGTTGCTCAGTCGTGTCTGACTCTTCGCGACCCCATGGACTGCAGCCCACCAGGCGCCTCCACTTATGGCATTTTCCAGGCAAGAGTACTGGAGTGGGGTGCCATTGCCTTCTCTGAGAGCACAAGACTAAGCTCTTGTCTAACACTTAGAAATGAACTGTGAAGTCACATGTACAGACAAAGCAGAAGACTTGGGAAGGGGCACCTTGGCAGAGAGCAAATAAGGTAAGGGAGCCCAGGAGAGACACTCTGCCATGCGGCCTGCAGTCTCAGGTTTCACGGTAATGGGGTTAGCTTTCCAGGCTGTTTTTGGCCAATCACCTTGCTTGTTGCCAAATTTGGTCTGGTTCCAGGTCTTTCCTAGTGACATGCACATCTCTCAACCAAAATGGATTCCAGTGTGAGGGCTTCTGGGAGGCTGATGAGACTGGCATCTCATACCTACTCCTTTGTGCACCTCCTGAATTCTTTCAAGCTATTTTCATAAGACATACCTGACTTAGCAACTGAACAACAATTCTAGACTGATGTTTCCTCCTTCCTTTCAGCCCCTCCCAAATTCTCCTGTTTAGTTTCAAATGTTGGTTCTAAAGAATGTACATTCTTTATCTGACCCTCCTGTTGTGAGAAAGCTCAGGCAAGCAGTTATCATCATATCTGGCTAAGGTGGACAGTTTCGGTCAACAGTTCCTTAACATGATACTGATTTTTCTTTTAGATGGTTTGATGCTTACTGTGTGCGTGATCTAGTTTAAAAGGAAACAGTCTTACTCAGATTTGCAGCTGAATGTCCTTTAATGTTATTTTTAAATTGTGCATAACCACTGATGTAAAGTGCTAAAGGGAAAGGGAAGATTTATACCATGGTAACTACCAATTTAAAATGTTCACATAAACTATTATTTTGAGTCTTTTATTTCCCATTGCTATTTCCATTTTTATTTACATAAAGTGATTGTTAAATAACATGCAATTAAATCAGAGCTTTCTGCTTCAGAGCCTAGCATCTTTTTTAAAATAAGTTCTGTGATAGAATAACCCTCTAACATCACAGCTTTTTGCTTTAAGAATAGAACATCAAAACATTGGCAGCATCAGTTTACTCAGCAAGGTGGCTTAGGATAAATTTAAAGAAAAGAAAGTGAAAATGTTAGTCACTCAGTTGTGTCCAACTCTTTAGGACCCATAGACTGTAGCCCACCAGTCTGTCCATAGGATTTCCCAGGTAAGAATCGTGGAGTGGGTTGCCATTTCCTTCTCCAGTGGATCTTCTTGACGCAGGGATTGAACCCAGGTCTCCTTCATTGCAGGCAGATTCTTTACTGTCTGAGCCACAAGGCAGATAGGGTATGGGTTCCCTGGAGAAAGAGAACCAGGCCTGGCTTTCATGACAGAAGAACCCATTTTGCTCTGAGTCATTCTGTGATCTAAGCCTGGCCACAATGCTTTCCTGTGAACATGTCACATAATTAACGATCTTAAGGGAAGGAAGCCAGAAAATAAGACACAATAGTCAAGACACAATAATGCTGGCTTGAACAAGGTCCTGGTTCCTCAATAATAATATAGCTAAGTAATATTAATATTAATAACATTCCCTAAATAATAATATAGCTTTGAGTTCTGCAGAAGCTAAGGCCAGTACTGAGGTGGAGGATGGAATAATGATGTTGACCTTCCAGACTTCGGTCAATTAAAGCTTGTCTGTCAACCTCTGCCCCAATTCAAAGCTGAATTTTCCTCCACTAAAGGCCCCTCCTGAATATGCATATACCCTTAGCCTAAAACCTCCTTGAATTTTGCTGTTAGAGGAAAGATCCCCAGTGTTCTCCTTACTTGCTGTAAGTAATATATCTTTTTTTTTCTCCTGATCTTTGGCATGCTTTTACCTAATACCTCACATTCACCAAGAGGTGAATCCAGTTTTTGGGTAGTAGTAGCAATTTCCATTTTTTTAAGCATTACCTTGATTGACACTATTAATCGCTAAAGATATCTAATAACGTAAAATTTGAAATTGTGCACCACTGTGAAATATATCACTGAAATGAGAGGGAAGGTGACAGGGCAAAATCTTTAAAAGAATGGCATAGCCATTGAGGATATCACAAAAACTGGTTAGAACCAACTAGGTCCAAGATGGTGGAAGAGTTGACCTCCAGCTGACCTCAAGCTTCATTATATACTCAGTGTAATACAAGTGACACGTGTAATCCTAATGACACAGGACACTAAATAATACACCCAGACGTGACATATTTCCAAGGCCAGCCGTGAAAAGCCAGAAAATGGGAAGTGGCCAAAGTCCTGGAAATCCTCATCCTTTCTCCAAAATAGTTGGAATAATCTTTCCACTTATTAGCCTATGAAATTAACAAATGCATCAAAACTAACCACCCCATATTTCAGGGCCACTCTCAAGCCTTTTGAGATGGACTCTATTCTGTCTATGGAATGTGTATCTCTCTAAATAAATCTACTTCTTACCTACCATTTTGCCTCTCAAATTCCTGAATTCCTTCTGTTTTGAGCCTCATTAAGCTTCATTAGATCTGATAGACAGAGTGCCTGATGAACTATGGACGGAGGTTCGTGACATTGTAATGAGACAAGACTCAAGACCATCCCCAAGAAAAACAAATGCAAAAAAGCAAACTGGCTGTCTGGGAAGGTCTTACAAATAGCTGTGAAAAGAAGTGAAAAGCAAAGGAGCAAAGGAAAGATATAAACATCTGAATGCAGAGTTCCAAACACTAGCAAGAAGAGATAAGAAAGCCTTCCTCAGTGATCAATGCAAAGAAATAGAGGAGAAAAACAGAATGGGTAAGACTAGAAATCTCTTCAAGAAAATTAGAGATACCAGGGGAAAATTTTATGCAAAGACGGGCTCCATAAAAGACAGAAAGAAATGGTATGGACCTAACAGAAGCAGAAGGTATTAAGAAGAGGTGGCAAGAATACACAGAAGAACTGGACAAAAAAGGTCTTCACGACCAGGATAATCACAATGCTGTGATCACTCACCTAGAGCCAGACATCCTGGAATGTGAAGTCAAGTGGGCCTTAGAAAAGACCACTACGAACAAAGCTAGTGGAGGTGATGGAATTCCAGTTGAGCTCTTTCAAATCTTGAAAGATGATGCTGTGAAAGTGCTGCATTCAATATGCCAGCACATTTGGAAAACTCAGCAGTGGCCACAGGACTGGAAAAGGTCAGTTTTCATTTGAATCCAAAACAAAGGCAATGTCAAAGAATGCTCAAACTACCACACAATTGCACTCATCTCACATGTTAGTAAAGTAATGCTCAAAATTCACCAAGCCAGGCTTCAGCAATATGTGAAACATGAACTTCTGGATGTTCAAGCTGGTGAAGAAGCTAAACCACTCCATTTTGTGAAAAAAGACTCCATTTTAGAGTTCTGAGGAAAGAGTCTTTGGAAATCCCCTACCTCACCCCACCACCTGCGAGCCAATCAGATCCCAGATCAGGATCTCCTGACTTTCTGTTCAGGACTTATGACCTGCCCAGGAAATTCAAATTAAGCCCAGGAAATGAAAACCAATCAGAACCCAAAACCTAACACTTCCACAGAAGGTAACAGTTTTTGCACTAGAATACCCTATATAAGCAATGAAACCCAGAGTTTGAGCCTCCTCAACTTAGCCGCTGCATCCGTAAAGATGGGAGCCCCAGCTCAAGCTTGGTAATAAAACCTCTCTTATTTTTGCATCGGATACTCCCTCCCTTGTGGTCATTGGGAGATTTCACGACTTGGGCATAACACTGGTTTTAGAAAAGGCAGAGGAACCAGACATCAAATTGCCAATATCCACTGGATCATAGGAAAAGCAAGAGAGTTCCAGAAAAGCATCTCAGTTCAGTTCAGTTCAGTCTCTCAGTTGTGTCTGACTCTTTGCGACCCCATGAATCAAAGCACTCCAGGCCTCACTGTTCATCACCATCCCTCAGAGTTCACTCAGATTCAAGTCCATCGAGTCAGTGATGTCATCCAGCCATCTCATCCTCTGTCTTCCCCTTCTCCTCTTGCCCCAAATCCCTCCCAGCATCAGGGTATTTTCCAATGAGTCAGTTCTTCTCATGAGGTGGCCAAAGTACTGGAGTTTCAGCTTTAGCATCATTCCTTCCAAAGAAATCCCAGGGCTGATCTCCTTCAGAATGGACTGGTTGGATCTCCTTGCAGTCCAAGGGACTCTCAAGAGTCTTCTCCAACACCACGGTTCACAAGCATCAATTCTTTGGCGCTCAGCTTTCTTCACTGTCCAATTCTCACATCCATACATGACCACTGGAAAAACCATAGCCTTGACTAGATGGACCTTAGTCAGCAAAGTAATGTCTCTGCTTTTTAATGTACTATCTGGAGAAGGCAATGGCACCCCACTCCAGTACTCTTGCCTGGAAAATCCCATGGACAGAGTAGCCTGGTAGGCGGCAGTCCGTGGGGTCGCTGAGGGTCAGATACGACTGAGCAATGTCACTTTCACTTTTCACTTTCCTGAATTGGAGAAGGAAATGGCAACCCACTTCAGTGTTCTTGCCTGGAGAATCCCAGGGACAGGGAAGCCTGGTGGGCTGCCGTCTATGGGGTCGCACAGAGTCGGACACGGCTGAAGCGACTTAGCAGCAGCAGCAGCATCTAGGCTGGTCATAACTTGTCTTCCAAGGAGTAAGCGTCTTTTCGTTTCATGGCTGCAGTCACCTTCTGCAGTGATTTTGGAGCCCCCCAAAATAAAGTCTGACACTGTTTCCATTGTTTCCCCATCTATTTCCCATGAAGAGACGGGACCAGATGCCATGAGCTTTAAGCCAACTTTTTCACTCTCCACTTTCACTTCAATCAAGAGGCTTTTTTGCTCCTCTTCACTTTCTGCCAAGGGTGGTGTCATCTGCATATCTGAGGTTATTGATATTTCTCCCAGCAATCTGGATTCCAGCTTGTGTTTCTTCCAGTCCAGCATTTCTCATGATGTACTCTGCATAGAAGTTCAATAAGCAGGGTAACAATATATAGCCTTGACGCACTCCTTTTCCTATTTGGAGACAGTCTGTTATTCCATGTCCAGTTCTAACTGTTGCTTCCTGACCTGCTTACTCCTTGGAAGACAGATTTCTCAAGAGGCAGGTCAAGTGGTCTGGTATTTCCATCTCTTTCAGAATTTTCCACAGTTGATTGTGATCCAGACAGTCAGAGGCTTTGGCATAGTCAGTAAAGCAGAAATAGATGTTTTTCTGGAACTCTCTTGCTTTTTCCATGATCCAGCAGATGTTGGCAATTTGATTTCTGGTTCCTCTGCCTTTTGTAAAACCAGCTTGAACATCTCTAAGTTCACGGTTTACATACTGCTGAAGCCTGGCTTGGAGAATTTTGAGCATTACTTTACCAGCATGTGAGATGAGTGCAATTGAGCAGTAGTTTGAGCACTCTTTGGCATTGCCTTTCTTTGGGATTGGAATAAAAACTGACCTTTTCTAGTCCTGTGGCCATTGCTGGGTTTTCCAAATTTGCTGGCATATTGAGTGCAGCACTTTCACAGCATCGTCTTTCAGGATTTGAAACAGCTCAACTGGAATTCCATCACCTCCAGTAGCTTTGTTTGTATTTCTGCTTTATTGACTATGCTAAAGCCCTTGACTGTGTGGATCACAATAAACTGTGGAAAATGCTGAAAGAGATGGGAATACCAGACAACCTGACCTGCCTCTTGAGAAACCTATATGCAGGTCAGGAAGCAAGAGTTAGAACTGGGCATGGAACAACAGACTGGTTCCAAATAGGAAAAGGAGTGCGTCAAGACTGAATATTGTCACCCTGCTTATTGAACTTCTATGCAGAGTACATCATGAGAAACGTTGGGCTGGAAGAAGCACAAGCTGGAATCCAGATTGCTGGGAGAAATATCGATAGCCTCAGATATGCAGATGACACCACCCTTATGGAAGAAAGTGAAAAAGAACTAAAAAGCCTCTTGATTGAAGTGAAAGAGGAGAGCGAAAAAGTTGACTTAATGCTCAATATTCAGAAAACTAAGATCATGGCATCTGGTCCCATTACTTCATGACAAATAGATGTGGAAACAGTGGCTGACTTTATTTGGGGGCACTGCAAAATCACTGCAGATGGTGATTGCTGCCATGAAATTAAAAGACGCTTACTCCTTGGAAGAAAAGTTAAGACCAAACTAGATAGCATATTCAAAAACAGAGACATTACTCTGCCAACAAAGGTCCATCTAGCCAAGGCTGATTTTTCTAACGGTCATGTATGGATGTGAGAGTTGGACTGTGAAGAAAGGTGAGAGCCGAAGAACTGATGCTTTTGAACTGTAGTGTTGGAGAAGACTCTTGAGAGTCCCCTGGACTGCAAGAAGATCCAACCAGTCCTTTCTGAAGGAGATCAACCCTGGGATTTCTTTGGAAGGAATGATGCTAAAGCTGAAACTCTAGTACTTTGGCCACCTCATGCAAAGTGTTGACTCATTGGAAAAGACTGTGATGCTGGGAGGGACTCAGGGCAGGAGAAGGGGATGACAGAGGATAAGATCGCTGGATGGCATCACGTACTTGATGGACATGAGTTTGGGTGAACTTCATGAGTTGGTGATGGACAGTATGGCCTGATGTGCAGTGTTCATGAGGTCACAAGAGTCAGACATGACTGAGAGACTGAACTGAACTGAGGCTTCCTTAATCTAAGATTCATTAAGTCCGGAGACCAGGTGTACAATATCAATTAAAAGACGGAAGTCTCAATTTGAGATATGCAGTTTCCACATTAATGAAGTTATTCCTATTATATATCTAGGCTTCTTGTCAAGAATTTAGATTTGCATGATACTCACAGTTCTTTACAACAGGGTGAGATGTGGCTCTTCCAAGCCTCAAAACCTGTAAACCAAAAAGGTAAGACAGCAGGGCTTCCTGTTGGGGAAACTGTAGGAGCTTGATAATACTTTAAGGCTCAAGGTCTTTCTTAGTCCAGGCAGATAGTTTCTTTAACAACACATTTCCTCTAAATTTAGTAGACTTTCAAACATATTTACTTTTATTTCCATATTCTAAATTCCACTTTTGAGTTTTTTCTTATAACTGTATAATTCTCAAGAATGATTTATTTCTTTGTTTCCTTATACACATCACCCTCCTCTCAACTTACTTAAAAATGGCCATCTTGAGACTGTAAAGACTGCGTCAAACACTGTAGTCAGTTAAGTCATAGACGAAAAGCAGTTTAATATTTTTTCCCTTTGAAAATATGCTCTTGAAACTTCATGATGGTAAAAAATAAAATAAAACACAACTGAAAGTCAGCACTTTTAATTTTTATGAGCCATATATTATTCTTAGAGACAAGAAACTCCTTTCAAATCAAAAGTCCATATCTGTAAGAATCAAAGTATGAAGTTTATGTAATGAATGGCTTGAGAGGGATTCAAGAAATGGATAGGGCTCAATCTTGGAGGAGGTCTCTGAAGGCTAGATATGAGGGAGTGGATCTGTGAGGAAAGCCAGAGAGGAACGAACTCAGCATTAAGGGACACCAACACTGTCAGCCCCAGTGAGCAGAGCAGTGTGGGGGCCAAGGAAATGTCTGAGACTATTTCAGATCATGTACGCCTTTCTAGGAATCGCTGCCTTCCCTGACTTTGCTACACAGTCATGTCAGCTCATCTGCTCTGTGCTGAGTTGTGAAGGCTGTCAGAAACTGCCCACTTGTTGCCTATGGATTTTCCAAAAAAGTGATACCTAACCAAAGCCGAAGAATTTGCTAAACCGTGTTCAAACTACCCTATGTAGACAGCCCTATTTTTGATGGCTGAGAACATGATCAAAATTCTGGTAACTCTATACACAGGTTGATATTCAAAATGGGATAGGGAAGGGAAAGCGCCACTACCAGAATTTGGGTGGAGGAGGAAAATAGATCAACTCACTACTTTCATGAGCTTTCTTTGAAATCCCTTCCTTGGAGTCTGTGGACCGCCTTTATTTATTTATTAAAAATATGCTTTCTAGACTAGTAAAACTTGATATATTGTTGGGTGTGCCCTAAGGACTTCAGCTGATACATAATTATGTACCCCTTAGCAGTTCTGATACAACCTTCATATTTATTTATTTATTACTATTATTATTTTTTTATATAGACTGCTTCCCTACCACGGATGAAACCTGCACCCCTTGCAGTGAAAGCATGGAAACTTAGTCATTGGACCACCAGGAAAGTCTCTTACTTTTCCAACAATACAATGCTGTGATGTCTAGATAAAGCATGTGAAGTGAAGTGAAGTCACTCAGTCGTGTCCAGCTCTTTGTGACCCCGTGGATGTAGGCTACCAGGCTTCTACATCCACAGGATTCTCCAGGCAAGAATACTGGAGTGGGTTACCATTTCCTTCTCTAGGGGATCTTCCCAACCCAGGGATCGAACCTGGGTCTCCCACATTGGAGGCAGATGCTTTATTTAACCTCTGAGCCACCATGGAAGCCAGATGGCAAAACTGAATAACAAATCAACTAAATGTATTATCCAAGGCTGCAATATTTAAATGGAGAAGGCAATGGCACCCCACTCCAGTACTCTTGCCTGGAAAATCCCAAGGATGGAGGAGCCTAGTAGGCTGCAGTCCATGGGTCGCTAAGGGTTGGCACGACTGAGTGACTTCACTTTCACTTTTCACTTTGATGCATTGGAGAAGGAAATGGCAACCCACTCCAGTGTTCTTGCCTGGAGAATCCCAGGGACCAGGGAGCCTGGTGGGCTGCCGTCTATGGGGTCGCACAGAGTCAGACATGACTGAAGTGACTTAGCAGCAGCAGCAGCAGCTATGTTTAAAAGGGCAAATATATCAGTTTAATGGTGGTTCTCCTTTTAAGAAACCATTTCCAAACCATTTCCAATGTATGTCAGCTTTCCAAAATATCAAGTTTGGGAAGTATATAGTGTAACAAACAACATCCATCTATGCTTAAGACTGTGAAAATGCACATAAGAACATACCTAAACACAAGCTGCCTGCACTCACTTTTGATTTTCTGTGCCATCCATCCGAAACCATAGGTTCACTATGTTTTTCTTTCCCTCTGTTGTCATAAGAAGGAATTTTCAGATAGTGGCCACTCTTGCAGTCGGAGCCTTGGAGTGAATGAGAGCCTCTGTCCGGCTGTAATTGATCTGCTCAGGCACACTGCTTTTAACAGCATTCTTGATGGTTCAGTGGGTAAATTACCTGCCTGTAATGCAGGAGACATAGGAAACTCAGGTTTGATCCCTGGATTGTCAACATTCCCCTGGAGAAGAAAACGGCAACCCACTCCAGTATTCTTGCCTGGAGAATCCCAGGGACAGAGGAGCCTAGTAGGCTATCATCCATGGGGTCACAAAGAGTCAGACATGACTAAGTGAGGCCAGCACAGCTCACAGCACGCTGCTTTAGGATGTAAAGGGGGTACTGCACATGCTACATAGTTCTGCACTGCAGGACCTCTTGAAAACACCAGAAGTTCTTGTGGGCTGTACTAAAGCTCCAAAATAGGAAGTCCTATTTTATCATCCAATTTCTACCATTTTCTTTTTCATGTTTTTTCTTATTGGAATATAGTTGATTTACAATGTCATGTCATGATAGTTTCAGGTGTATAGCAAAGGAAATCATTTATACATAAACACTTATCCACTCATTTTTAGATTATTTTCCCATATAATTCATTACAAAGTACTGAGTCGAGTTCCCTGTGCTTCTCAGTAGGTCATTATTAGTTATCTATTTTATATATCAGTTCAGTCGCTTAGTTGCATCCAACTTTGCGACCCCATGAATTGCAGCATGCCAGGCCTCCCTGTCCATCAACAGCTCTGGGAGTACTCCCAGACTCACGTCCATCGAGTCAGTGATGCCATCCAGCCATCTCATCCTCTGTCGTCCCCTTCTCCTCCTGCCCCCAATCCCTCCCAGCATCAGAGTCTTTACCAATGAGTCAACTCTTCACATGAGGTGGCCAAAGTACTGGAGTTTCAGCTTTAGCATCATTCCTTCCAAAGAAATCCCAGGGCTGACCTCCTTCAGAATGGACTGGTTGGATATCCTTGCAGTCCAGAGGACTCTCAAGAGTCTTCTCCAACACCACAGTTCAAAAGCATCAATTCTTCAACGCTCAGCCTTCTTCACAGTCCAACTCTCACATCCATACATGACTACTGGAAAAACCATAGCCTTGACTAGACGGACCTTTGTTGGCAAAGGAACATCTCTGCTTTTCAATATGCTATCTAAGTTGGTCATAACTTTTCTTCCAAGGAGTAAGCGTCTTCTAATTTCATGGCTGCAGTCACCATCTGCAGTGATTTTGGAGCCCCCCAAAATACAGTCTAACACTGTTTCCACTGTTTCCCCATCTATTTGCCATGAATTGATTGGGCCAGATGCCATGAATGTGGTAGTGTGTATATGTTAACCCCAAGCTCCCAATTTATCTCTCTCCTCCTTATCCCCTGGTAACCATAAGTTTGTTTTCTACACCTATAATTCTATTTCTGTTTTGTAGATAAGTTCATTTGTATCCCTTTTTTTAGATTCCACACATAAGTAATATCCTATGATATTTGTCTTTTTATGTCTGACTTACTTCACTCAGTATAACAATCTCTCAGTGTGACTCAGTGAGTTCATCCATGTTGCTGCAAAATCATTATTTCATTCTTTTTCATGGCTGAGTGATATTCCATATGTACTGCATCTTCTTTATCCATTCGTCTGTTGATGGACATTTAGTTTGCTTCCATGTTCTGGCTATTGTAAATAGTGCTGCATTAATATCAGGATGCATCTATTTTTTTGAACTATGGTTTTCTCTGCATATATTGCCAGGAGTGAGATTGCAGGGTCAGCTGGCAACTCTATTTTTAGTTTTTTTTTTTTTCTTTTTTAAGGAACATCCATACTATTTCCCATAGTGACTGCACCAATTTATATTTCCACCAGTAGTGTAAGTGGGTTTCCTTTTTTCCACACCCTCTCCAGCATTTATTGTTTGTAGACTTTTTAAAATAATGGCCATTCTGACTGGTGTGAAGTGATACCTCATTGTAGCTTTTATTTGCATTTTTCTAATAATTAGAGCATCTTTTCATGTTTTTTGGCCACCTGTATGTCTTTGGAGAAATGTCAGGTATTTAAATCTTCCTCTTATATTTCGATTGGATTGTTTGTAAAAGTTTAGCTGCATAAGCTGCTTTCAGATTTTGGAGATTAATTCCATTGTTGCTTGCTTCGTTTGCAGATATTTTCTCCCATTCAGAGGTTTGTCTTTTCATTTTGTTTTTGGTTTTCTTTAATGTGTAAAATGTTTCAAGTTTAATTAGGTCCCATTTGCTTATTTTTCTTAAAGTTTTCATTACTTTAGGAGGTGCATCAGAAAAGATATCTTGCTGTAATTTATGTCAAAGAGTATTCTGCCTATGATTTCCCCTAAGAGTTTTATAATATTCATTCTCACATTTAGGTCTTTAATCCATTTTGAGTTTATTTCTGTGTATGGTGTTAGGAAGAACTCTAATTTCATTCACATAAGTGTAGAAGTTCAGTTTTTCCAGTACGACTTATTGAAAAGACTATGTTTTCTCCATTGTATATTCTTGCCCTCTTCATCATGGATTAGGTGACTGTGGGTGCTTGGGTTTGTCTCTGAACTTTCCATCCCACTCAGTTGATCTAGATTTCTGTGTTTATGTTAGCATCATACTGTTCTTTTGTTTTTTTAGCTATGCAGCATGTGGGACCTTAGTTCCCCATGGGTGGCATGGGAGCAATTCATCCACCTGCAGTAGATGCATGGAGTCCTTACCACTAGACCATCAAGGAAGTACCATACTGTTTTTATGACTATAGTTTTGTGGTATAGTCTGAAGTCAGGGAGCCTGATTCTTCCACTCCATTTTCCTTAAGATTACTTTGGCTATTTGTGACCTTTTGTGTTTCCATACAAATTATGAAAATTTTCTCTTCTAGTACTGTGTGAAAAATGCCATTTGTAATTTGATAGGGATTGCACTGAATCTGTAGATTGCTTTGGGTAGTATAGTCTTTTTCACAATATTGATTCTTCTGACCCAAGAACATGGTTTATCTCTCCATCTGTTTGTGTCATCTTTGATGTCTTTCATCAGTACCATTTAGTTTTCTGAGCATGGTCTTTTTGCCTCCTTAGGTAGGTTTATTCCTGGGTATTTTATTTTTTTTTATTTGATGATAAATGGTTTTTTTCCCTTGATTTTTCTTTCTGATCTTTCATTGTTAGTGTATAGGAATGCAAAAAATTTTCTGTGTATTAAGTATCTTGCAACTTTACAAATTCATTGATGAGCTCTAGTATATTTTAGTACCATCTTTAGGATTTTCTATGTGTGGCATGAAATGCATGGCATATGCAAACAGCAACAGTTTTATTTCTCCCATTTGGATTCATTTTATTTCTTTTTCTTCTCTGATTGCCATGGCTAGGACTTCCAAAGCCATGTGCTGAATAATAGTGGTGAGAGTGGATATCCTTATCTAGTTCCTGATTTTAGAGGAAATGCTTTCAGTTTTTCACCATTAATAATATTTGCTGTGGGTTTCTCATATATGGCCTTTATTATGTTGAGGTATTTTCCTTCTATGTTCACTTCCTAGAGAGTTTTTATCATAAATGCATGTTGAATTTTGTTGATTAGCTTTTTTGGCATCTATTGAGATGATCATATGGTTTTTAATCTTTGTTAATATGGTGTATCACATAGATTGATTCTGGTATATAGAATAATCCTTGCATCCCTGTGGTAAATTTCACTTGATCATTTTATATAATCCTTTTAATATATTGTTTGGTTGTTTTAAGATTTGTTTGAGATTTTTGCACCTATGTTTGTCAGTGATAGTGTTCTGTAGTATCTTTTTTTGTGTGTGATATCTTGGTTTTGTTATCAAGGTGATGGTGGCCTTGTAGAATGAATTTGTGAGGGTTCCTCCCTCTGCAGTTTTCAGGAGAGTCTGAGAAGGATAGGTGTTAGCTCTTCTTTAAATGTTTCATAGAATTCTCCTGTGAAGTTATCTGGTCCTAGACTTTTGTTTGTTGGAAAATTTTTCATTTTGTTTTGTTTTGGTGAAGTAAGTAAACTGGTTATTAGAAGGGAAAAGTTTAAGAGTGAATAGACACACAGGCAGACTTGAAGAAAGACTGTTGGAAGATTTTTAATCAGTTTCAATTTAAGGACGTGTGTCTGTTCATATTTTCTATTTCTTCCTGGTTCAGTCTTTCAGTCAGAAAGGTTGTACATTTCTAAGAATTTACCTTTTCTTCTAGGTTGTCCATTTTGTTGGTGTACAGTTATTTGTAGTAGCCTCTTATGGTCCTTTGTATTTCTGGGGTGTCTGTTATAACTTCTCCTTCTTAGTTTCTAATTTTATTGATTTGAGTCCTCTCCCTTTCTTTCTTAATGATTTTGGTTAAAGGTTTATCAGTTTTGATTTTAGAACTTCAGAGAACCATCTTTTCGTTTCATTGATCTTTGCTATTGTTTCTTTATCTCTATATCATTTATTTCTGCTCTGACCTCTATGACTTCTTTCCTTTTACTAACTTTGGGTTTTGTTTGTTCTTCTGTCTCTAGCTGCTTTAGGTTTAATGATAGGTCGTTTATTTGAGATTTTTTGGTTTCTTGAGGTAAGATTGTATTGCTATAAACTTCCCACTTAGAACTTTTTTTGTTACATCCCATAGGTTTTGGATTGCCATATTTTCATTGTCACTTGCCTTTCTATTGTTTTCTTAGACGTTGTTTTTTGTTGGTGACGCTGCTGTCCTGTTTCATTTTTATGGGATCTTAGTTCCTAGAAGCAAGGATTGAACCCATGCCAGAGACTGAGCAGTGTAAGTGACAAGTCCTAACCACTGGACAACCAGGGAAGTCCCATAGTTTCCTTTCTCTAGGTTTAACATACAAAAATGTTTTAGAAAATTTTTGCTCATAAGGTTGTTTTGAAAGAATGAATGTTAATGTATGGGAAGGAAATTATTTGCATAGAACCAGGACCACAATAAAGTGATATCTCATAAATCACTTAATTTCTGTGTTGTTTATTTTTATGGCAAGTTGAAATGCTTTATTTGAAATAAGCATAAAGAAAAAAATAGACTACAGGATATATGAGTTAACACATTTTAGGACACTATTTTTAGCTGCTTTGATATAGATGCAACTATTTAAAAAGATTTTTTTCATGGCTTCATTCTATAACCCCAAAAGCTAAAGGATGAATTTATAACCAGGATGTCAGTAGATCAAAACTATGGCTCAGTCTTGGTCCTTTTGCCTACTACCCTATTTGGCATAAGTATATGCCCTCTGTCTTTATATACGGATAGTATTCAGTAGCTTTTTTTTTTTCTATAGCCTTCTGTGTAACAGTAGAATATGATGAAAGATAAAAGAGGTCGTGTCTTGCCTAAAGTCACTTAGTGTCTTCTTTGGCTCTCAAACCAGAACACATGAGTTCCTATTTAAGGCAAATGCTTCAACACATCCTTTCCTTCTCACTGACTCTTATTTTTTTAAAAAAAGCATAGTACACAACAAAGAACAATAGTACTGCCATAGTTTGTATATCCATTCCAAGTGCCTTCTTAATGAAAAATAATGTATATCTGTATATTGGTGAAACGCAAAAAAAGATAAAAACTACATAATAACTAGGCAATTCTATACCACTCACAGACAGTGATGCTATCAGTATGCTCCATCCATTAACTGTAATTGGAGTAAGGGAATACTCCATTTGAGAATGGAGGTACAGTGTTGGTATTAGGTACTGATCAGGGAAAGCGATGAAGAAAATGGTCTAAGTGATTCCCAGGGAAATCACCTTCCCTTTAACATAATTGACAGACATACATTATTGACCTTATTTGTTCATAAAGTTCTCTTAAATGCAAATAGTCTACCTATATTTCCTCCTCCAACTGTAAGCTTCATAAATGCAGGAGTCATGCCTGTCTTTTATATGCCTAAATCCAGTAATTCTTGGATTAAGTGATCATTTATTGTTTGAGTAACTGACTGAATGAGTTGATAGTTTACATAGACCCAGACTTGTGTCTTTTCCTCAGAGAATTCTATAGATGCAGGTAGTCTCCTAATCAGTCACTACATTCTGCTGAATCTCCAGAATCTCCAAGAATGAAAGGACTTTCTTCCTTACATAGGGAAGTGGTTCTCTATCATCCAGTGACATGTAAACTCAGAAACAATTGTCTTTCCCCACTGTCACGCAACAAATGACAGTGGAGAAGGGACACAATAACCACAATAAACATTCCTATTTATTTCTCTCTATGTGCCTGATGAGGCATACATTTTAAAATGTACAGTTCAGTGAGTTTTAACAAGTATATACATCACCACATCAATCAAGACATAGAATATGACAGTTACCTAAGAAGTCCCCTTGGAATCCTGCTCACTGTTATGTGGCAGACTGGATGGGAGGGGAGTTTAGAGGAGAATGGATACATGTACATATGTGGTTGAGTCCCTGTGCTGTCTGCCTGAAACTATTACAACATTGTTAATTGGTTATACTCTAATTAAAAGGTAAAAAATTCCCCTGGGCCTCTTTGCAGTCAAGTTTTCCAACTCCATCATCACCCCAACCTAGTTCCCAAGCATCACTGATACCTGTCCTACACACAATTTTGACTTTTCTAGAATTTTCTGAAATATCAGCTCATGTTCAATTTTCCAATTGTCTCATACATTGGGACAAATATGGGACAAAATATTGTTTATGTCATTTGAACAAAGACTCAAGTAAGAATCACATGTGAAAAATGATTAATCTGTTTTTAAAAAATCTTTTACAATTTCCTTCTTTTTCCCTCACTCTAATACTTTGTTGTTGAGTCTCTGTCATTTTCTTGTACATCTTCTGATAGTCTAGATTTTGCTGATCACACTGAGTTTTAACATGTTTCTCTACTTGCCAAAGAATACTAAAACTGCTGCACAATTGCACTCATATCACGAAGGCAATGGTACCCCACTCCAGTACTTTTGCCTGGAAAATCCCATGGACAGAGGAGCCTGGTAGGCTGCAGTCCATGAGGTCACTAAGAGTTGGACACAACTGAGCGACTTCACTTTCACTTTTCACTTTCATGCATTGGAGAAGGAAACGGCAACCCACTCCAGTGTTCTTGCCTGGAGAATCCCAGAGAGAGAGGAGCCTCGTAGGAGGCCATCTATGGGGTCGTACAGAGTCGGACACGACTGAAGCGACTTAGCAGCAGCAGCAGCAGCAGCAGCAGCAGCAGCAGCAGCAGCAGCAGCAGCACATGGTAGTAAAGCAATGCTCAAAATTCTCCAAGCCAGGCTTCAGCAATATGTGAACTGTGAAGTTCCAGATGTTCAAGCTGGTTTTAGAAAAGGCAGAGGAACCAGAGATCAAATTGCCAACATCCGCTGGATCATGGAAAAGCAAGAGAATTCCAGAAAAACATCTATTTCTGCTTTATTGACTATGACAAAGCCTTTGACTGTGTGGATCACAAGAAGCTGTGGAAAATTCTGAAAAAGATGGGAATACCAGATCACCTGACCTGCCTCTGAAGAAACCTATATGCAGGTCAGGAAGCAACAATTAGAACTGGACATGGAACAACAGACTGGTTCCAAATAGGAAAAAGAGTATGTCAAGGCTGTATATTGTGTCCCTGCTTATTTAACTTCTATGCAGAGTACATCATGAGAAACACTGGGCTGGAAGAAGCACAAGCTGGATTCAAGATTGCTGGGAGAAATACCAATAATCTCAGATATGCAGATGACACCACCCTTATGGCAGAAAGTGAACTAAAAAGCTTCTTGATGAAAGTGAAAGTGGAGAGTGAAAAAGTAGGCTTAAACTCAACATTCAGAAAATGAGGATCATGGCATCTGGTCCCATCACTTCATGGCAAATAGATGAGGAAACAGTGGAAAGTGTCAGACTTTATTTTGGGGGGCTCCAAAAATCACTGCAGATGGTGACTGCAGCTATGAATTAAAAGATGCTTACTCCTTGGAAGAAAAGTTATGACCAACCTAGATAGTATATTCAAAAGCAGAGACATTACTCTGCTTACAAAGGTCCATCTAGTCAAGGTTATGGTTTTTCCAGTGGTCATGTAGGGATGTGAGAGTTGGATTGTGAAGAAAGCTGAGCACCAAAGAAGTGATGCTTTTGATCTGTGGTGTTGGAGAAGACTCCTGAAAGTCCCTTGGATTGCAAGGAGATCCAACCAGTCCATCCTAAAGGACATCAGTCCTGAGTGTTCTTTGGAAGGAATGATGCTAAATTGAAACTCCAGTACTTTGGCCACCTCATGCAAAGAGGTGACTCATTGGAAAAGACTCTGATGCTGGGAGGGATTGGGGGCAGGAGGAGAAGGGGACCACAGAGAATGAGATGGCTGGATAGCTTCACCAACTCCATGGATGTGAGTCTGAGTGAACTCCGGGAGCTGGTGATGGACAGAGAGGCCTGGCGCGCTGTGATTCATGGAGTGGCAAAGAGTCGGACACGATTGAGCTGAACTGAACTGTCCTCTACTTACAAGTGGAATGTCTTTATAGAAACTTTATTTTGTTCAAATTTGGGTTAAAAAATAACATTCTTTTGGTCTACTGACAGAGAACTTAATTGCATAAGCAAAGCAGTGAGATTTATTTGCTCAAGTATCTGAAACTTCTAGGGTACAGCACAGACTCATATCATAAAATGTCTTCTTGATTTTTCTTTCTGCTTGATTCAGCTCTCTTCTGAGTTTTGGCTTCATTCTCCACCTCCTCTCAGGTTCAAGTCCTTAGGAAATAAAGTTGCTTCCGTATGCTTCAATTTCAGGTCTTTGGCACTGATTGGCCTGCCTAGAATCACATGTCCATTCTGAACCAATTAATGGCATTCTGCAGAGTATTAGTGGTTTCCTAAGACATTTTAGGGGGGATTACCATCAGTATTAAGGCAGATTGGAAGCTTCGTGAGAAAAGTCGGGAAGCTTTGACAACTAAAGGCGGTCAACGAGCCAGCAGCGCCCAACTTCTCCATCGGAAGCGCCCTCACAGAGTTACCCGGCCCGGCAGAGAGGAGCCACGCAGAGAGGAGCCACGCCCCCGGCGGCCGTCTCTGAGACGCGTCACTTCCGGGCTCAGGCGATCCGCATCCGGGTCAGGCTGCCCCTCTGGCTGCAGCAGTGTGTGACTGGCGGTGGTGCCGCGCTGTCCGCGTTCTCTTGCCGGTGTGATCCGCCGAAGTGCCTGCAGGCGGGGAGCCCCCGCGGCTTTGCTCTGAGAAGGACGGGCAGGGGACCTGGGAGCGAGCGGCGGCAGGGCTCCGCCGTTCGGGGGCGGGCTGGCAGCTCTGCTCCTTCGCTTGCTGCTGTCTATGGGAAGCGGGAGCCAGCCCTGAGGAGTCCTCAGCGGGTAGCGACCCGCTTCCCCGGCTCGCCAGCCCGCCCCGCCGGGGAGGGCGGAAGATGCCGGTGAAGAAGAAGAGAAAATCTGGGGTGGCAGCGGCAGCGGTGGAAGACGGAGGCCTCAAAAAGTGTAAAATCTCCAGGTACCGCCGCCCCCTGCCCTTCAGTCTTTTCTTTTTGCTTCAGGACCGAAAGAGGCGGCGGCTAGCCAGGCCTCGGGCCGGGGAGAGGCGAGCCCCCTCTGATAAACGGGGTGGCAGGCGCCGGACCGCGTGAGTCTGCCGGGCTCCACCTCGTGTTGGGTTGTGTGCTCGGGCGCCGCTGAGGGACTCCGAGAGTCGCTTCCCGTCCGACTCTGCGTGCCGGGGAGGGTCGGGGAGACGAGTACCCCCCTTCTCTAAGCCTCCCCCGCCCTCAATCCAGACCTGGCAGTGTACAGATCCGTGCAAGGGTCACTTTTAGAATTTCTCTGTAGACTGTGAAGAAAGGAGCAGAGCGCGAGGAATTTCGTCCCGACTGCTGCTTTGGGAGTCATAGAAGGAGAAGCTCCTTGTGCTTGAATTGGCCTCCAGATTTAGTATTTGGAGTGACCTAACCCCGACCTCCCAGCAGGAGCCTCATTTTCTGGAAGCATAGTGCCTGCACCTGCCAAATAAAGTGCCTGGCTACAGTGCCTCCATAGCCAAGTCGCTGTGTGCAAAGTTGAAAAGGCCCTGCATGCGTTTTGTTGTTTAGCCATCAGGATGCTGTTAGCTCTCAACATAAATATTAATAATTTGAGAGCTATTATACTCTGCATCTTCTTGGAGAAAACGCAAGGCAGAGTTGTAGTTGTATAGTGCTTTGGTTCCGTTGTAGCATGTCATTAAGGCATCACAGCAACACTGTATGCTGCAAAAAATCATTGCAATCTACGTGTCAGAAGTGGGTTTTTTAAATCTCCTTATTGGATGTATTGACTGTCTTAGTGGTTGGCACTTAATATAAGAACTTCAGATGCTACCGTTTAAAGTAGCCAGCATTATTAAGAGGAGATAATGATAGAGCTCTCCTTAAAGAGAAATCTGCTTAAAATGTAAGGTAGGTGACCTCTTTAGTCTGCTTCATCTTTTTTGTAATTAGTTAGATTTTTTCTTTTATTAACTATGGTTGGCAGAAGAGCCCGAGGGTATTTGACTATTACTGTGAAAGATACTGCTGTATTCTTACACCTCTTAATAACTCATACTAGAATTTGACATATACTCCACTAGCTCATAGTTGTATGAAGCATGCAAATTAGATTTCTTTTACTTTAACTTGTAGCAATCTTAAATGTATAATGTATTAAAATTATTTAAATTAAGCACATTAAAACGGCTGAGCCGTTAGTATTAGCACTCAGGTGATACTTTGCTCTGTCAATTTAAAATTTGTATTTGGCATCCTTATTTTATATTACATTATTCAAAAACTATTACATAGTTGCAGAAGTTATAGCATTCCTGTCGCTGTGGTAGTATAACAGCTCCTTGAGAAAAGTTTCTCTGTTCGTTAAATCTTAGAAGCCACTTACGAACTTTCTAAATTTTAATTATTTTATGAAAAAGATAGATCCTGGGATTAAATTGCTTTG
Source organism: Madoqua kirkii (assembly GCA_006408675.1). Taxonomy (NCBI): domain Eukaryota; kingdom Metazoa; phylum Chordata; class Mammalia; order Artiodactyla; family Bovidae; genus Madoqua; species Madoqua kirkii. The sequence continues at coordinate 6,037 of SJYC01054651.1, read as the reverse complement.
GCTCAATTATTGAACTGGTATGATCTATTTTCTTTCTTTTTAATCTGTGGAATCTAATTATACCTTTAAGTCCTATATTATCTTTTATCTTTAAAATGTTTGTTTAAGCTTGGTAGATGGTAAATGAACAACTCCTAATATATAATATTCCGAAATATGGATTCACTGGGTATCAAAATATACTTTGTAAGGTTCATTTTCAAATTATGCACATGTAGAATTTCTATGCAAATCAGCAGAATCACTGTAAAGATTTATATTTTCCCAACTACCAGTCCTGCATTGAGACCATTAGGTTGAACTTCTGTGTGGTCTTTTGAAATCTGGGAGCAATAATTTTAGTGATATTTTTGGTATTTGATAGTGAGCAAAGTAGCATTTGGGCTTTGTTAGCCAGAAATTTCTATGTGTAGATTACTGTTTCAAATTGCATATATTTAACAATTCCAGTTTTTCCCTATAACACCAACTGTAAAAAAAAAGAGAGAGAGACTTTGGTTTGAATTGAAGTAGTTCATATTGAACTTAGCTTTTCACTAAAAGTTGAGACGTGATAAAATTCTTAGGCATTTGTGTGTTTTCTAAGCTATTGCAGATCCCAACCCCCTGCTAGACTAATAAGTGGAGAGGAACATTTTTCAAGCAAGAAGTGCCTGGCTTGGTTTTATGAGTATGCAGGTAATGAAATTAATATAAGAAGATATCAGTCACATGCTTTAAAACTTTTTTTTTTTTTGGTTCATTCATTTGACAAATATTTATTGCAGGCCTGCTGTGTGTTAGTGCTGTGTACTGAGAACAGGGTCAAGACTGAGGATTATGGTTAGGCTAAGGATTTGGTGCCCTTTCAGGCTGATATCTTTTTAAATATATAATTCAGTATATGTTTAGTGGGTAGGGTGAAACTCATTTACTGTTAGTAAAATTTGTAAATAGATTCATTGTTGGTTTATGTCCATTGGCTACAGTAGAGTTAGTATTCTGGAAAACAGTGTGTAATAGAACATTTTATACTTTATATGGTTCTTGTTTTCTTTGAAGTTTTTCTGAACCATAAGCTTGTATTTTCTGAAACATTTTTTTGTGAAACTTTTGCGAAGACATAGTAAAAGATTTAAAACTCATATATCATTCCATGACAGTTTTACCTTTTAATGCTGCCATCTATGGGGTCACACAGAGTCGGACACGACTGAACCGACTTAGCAGCAGCAGCAGCATAGTCATTTATTTAGCCATTCACTTCCACTGGAGATGCAATAATAAATAAGGAAGTAAACAGGCTGATGTTAGTATAGTATTCTATAGGCTATTAATGTATTAGGAAGATGCACTGTGAGAGTTCATAGGAGGAGTATATAACCCAACCTTGAAAGTTTCAGTGAAAATTTCTTAAAGAAGCTAGTTTAACCTGCCCTAAATCCTATAGGTGGTGAATGAACAACTCTAGGTCTAGGATGAGACTAGTTCAGAGGTAAAAGTCAAAAGCCTGAGATGAGGCCAGAGTTAAGTATATGAAAAAGAAACTTGTTTCTCATTTATTATTAACTTCTTCATAGCAGTTAAAGGGGATATTAATTCATATTAAATTTTATACATTGTTTCCCCATAGAATCATTAGAATGATTTAGTTCTTTTTGAATTATTGATTTTAAATCTGCCCTCCACCCCCAACTGTTCTTTTACCTGCCTCCCTGTTTGGGTTTTTTGGTTTTTTTTTTTCCTCTTTTACCTATCCTCAGCGTGTTTGTTTAGAATAAAATACTGTATATGCAGTCATTGTCTTATATTTAGTGATAATGAGGCTTAGATCTCAAGGGAATTTTGAACTTAAGATTTAGTTTTTTAGGTTATGTATGGAAAAAGACTATTTTGAGAGACAGTAGCTTCACTGTTGGTATCCTCTGAGCAATCTCAACAATATAATTTAAAAATTGTTTAGTAACAGAACAGATTCTTTATAGACTAGCAAAGCTGCTATTACTGGCATCCCAAGACAACCACTAACCCAAATTAAATAGAGGGAAGTCATTTTCTCTTGACCTCCATTTGAATGTTGACCCAGTATTCAAAATGCCAGTTTTACTGATATGCGTGGTATAGATATAGAATCTAATATACCATAGATATAGAATCAAAGGCTGGTCATCTTATTTCACCTGTAAAGGGTACTAGATACATAAAATTAATTGGTCTTTTTTTTTTTCTTTCATGTTTGCTTTACTTCTCATAGGGACTTTCTTGGGTAGCGTAGGATTAGATTTAGTTAGCCATTTATTTTCTATGCCAACATTTTTTAATGGCCAGCAAACTTAATTGCTATTTTTATTCTTTATTATGTAATTTTTTCCCTGTGACCATTCTGCTAAGTAGTTGGTGGTATTCTTGTTTTATAGATGAGAAACAGATCAAGTAATTTGCCCAAGATCATACAATGACAAGAGCCTGGATTCAAACTCCGGTCATTCTGACCACGTAGCCTACGCTTAGCTGCTACTATCTTGTTTTAAAATTTGTACGTGGCAGCCAATTTTCCTTTTCCAAAAAAAAAAAAATTAATAAGTATACTTGAGGTTAACTTATTTTCTGTCATTCATCTAATGATGCATATTTATGGAGCACTTGTATCCATGAGTCAGGCAGTGTGCTGTGTGTTGAGAATATAGTGGTGAACAAGTCAGACAAGATCCCTACCCTTGGGGGACCTGCCTTCTAATGGGGAAGACACAGTAAATAAGCAAGATAATTACACATGGTGGAAGATTATAAAAGTAATGTGGTGTGATGCAGGGATGGTAAGTAGAAAGTTGGGATAGACTTTCAAATAAAGTGACTAGGGAAGGCCTCTCAGGAGATTACTTCAATCAGAGACCTAAACGATGAGGAGGTGCTAGTTGTCTGTCAGAGTAACTGAGATGTCCTTGTTTAAAATGGAAACAATAATTGTGCCTTCTGAGATAAAACATGTAAAGAAAACACTTAGTACTGTACCTGGTATGTAGTTAGAACCCAATAAATATTAGCTACTATTAAGAGTGATAGTTTTGCAGCATCAGATTTACTGGTTGTATATTTTACAATACTGTTCCAAAAAATTAACAGTGTAGCTCCTGTGTAGCTTATGTTTAAGGTGCTGTGTCATGCTTTGAGCAGATTTTTTTTTTCCCCTGAGCATTTGCTCTGGCTGGCATTGTTTTAGATCCTGCAGATATAGCTGGGAACTATATGGTTATTAAACCATCAGAAAATTGATTTTCTTTTAAATTTTAAAAGTGTTTCCTGGAGGAGGAAATGGCAACCCACTCCAGTATTATTGCCTGGAAAATCCCAGAGAAGCCCAGCGGCTGCAGTCCATGGGGTCACAAAAGAGTCTGACACAGTTGAGCGAAACAACTGCAACAAAATGTTTTACCACAAATCTTGTTAATAAGATATTGTAGGTCATAAGTGGTGTGTGAAAAGCCTGATAGTTTTTCCCTTTCATAAGACATCTCATTTTGAGTGATACTTGCATTGGCAAGGATCCAGGAATATATTAGGCCTGTTGTTGAAGAAAGGTGTTGGAAGTGAAAAGGCATTTTAAAGTCTTATAAAGAATCAGAAAAAGGGGTCTATAATTGCTTAGTCCTAGTAAACTGACTTAGCAGCAGCAGCAGTAAAGTAACCAGCTGGTAGAGTGAACTAAATCATTTTCATAGCTTCTTAAGTTGACTAGAAACCCATATTGTGCCTGAAATAGTTAAACTCCACTCCAGAGGTTTTACCCTGGAAGTAGTTTTATTGCAAGAGTTTGTTTGAAGAAGTATAATTGATGTTATGTGATCTGGGGAAAAGAAGATTATTGTATAGACTTGTTTTTAGATTTAGATTGTTGTTATTTGTTTTGTGAAAGTCACTTGATATATACAAAAAGGTCTTATATGTATCTTATATATCTTTATATAACACAGTTTAACTTGATTCTTATCAAATTTTAATCAGTAGTCTCCCATTTTCCAGGGAGGCTGTTTTTTATGACAGCAACTGATATTTCTTGATATGACTCTTCAGCTTTCTCTTATAATTACTAGTGATGGCAGTGTGGAGGACAAGTTTGCTTCTTGCTGCATTAGAAAAGTTTAAAATATATTTCAATCATGACTTAAAAAAACTTTGTTTTCTTCCATTTAGTTCTTTATCTGGTTTTTATTTTCATCCAAACCACATATAAGGATGCACATTCGGTTATTTTTTTTTAACATAATTGTGTATGTGAGCTTTTAAAATATGTAATTAACACATTTTCATAAAAAAGTCTCCAAATGTATATTAGGAAGTGAAAGTTTCCTATAATTATCACTCCTTTTTAACATTTCACTGTATAAAAAAGTACTTATTTAGACCAAAGAATTTTTAAAACATTTGGTTTTGGATCATGTGTTAAAATCATCTTAGCAGTCTGGACCTCCTCTGAGACAATTAAAGCTTAACTGGTCCCATACTGGGTAGTTACATTTTTCTACTAAGAAAAACCATAGGACATTGGCCCCATGTTGTGCTTATGAACTAAAGGTGGTGATATGAAATGCCACCTGAGCAGCCCTGGTCTAGTCCATGACATACAAGCTGGAGTATTTTTAGTCCTTAAGAAAGGAAACAAGTTTCTCTTAGCTACTTTAATATTTGAAGACTGTGTTTTCTTTCAAAAACCAGGTGTGGTGAATATATTTGTATCATATCTAGTTTTAAATTTTACTTTAGCCTTTTAAATTGAGGTATATTATTATATTACTTTCAGGTATACAACATAATGATATATGTTTTTATCACAAAATTATTACCACCTGTCACTATGCATAGTGACAGATTTTGTTTCCTTATGATAAGAACTTTTAAGAATTTACTCTTAGCTACTTTGAAATACTCGAAATAGTATTATTAACACTATAGTCATCCTGCTCCATATTACATCTTCAGGACTTACTAAGTTTGGAAGTTTGTACCTTTGACCACCTTCACTCATCTTGCCCACCCTTGCCTCTGGTAACCACCAATCACTTCTCTGTATTTGAGTTTGATTGTTTTTGGTAGATTCCTTATACAGGTGAGCTTATGTTGTATTTCCCTTTCTCTGACTTGTTTCACTTAGCAAAATGCCCTTGAGGTTCATCCATGTTGTCACAAATTTGTTTTACTCTTACCAAGCAAAAGATAACATAAAATATAGGAAAATTGATGTACTGACTTCTGTTTAGTGTTACTAAGGGGAAAAACAGGAAAAATGTCCTTAATTTTTGAACTAATGATAGACATAGCTAATTGAGGGATTAAGCATTTATTTCTATATTAAGATTACTCACGCTTTACTTGGAAAATTTCTCATTCTGGAATCTCAATGTAACCATTTTCTTATACCATTATTGTTATATCTTAAAAAATGTTAAATTTTTATGGATATATTTCAGAAGGTTAATGAATGACCATCTGTTTTAGAAGAAACAGATATTCTCTGTTTACTGTCTTGAATTGTGGGTTGGTACTGGCACATTCTAGTAGAATAAGGAGCTCAAACCTTCTTGTGCTTCTTTATATTGATGCATTGTCAAAAAATTTCTTCAGAGGAAGCTCTCAGTAAATGTATTTTTAAGGATAGATTCAAGTGATTGTACAACCTAGTGATTGTCATTAATGTTTGTTTTTATGTCCTTTATTATATTTTATAATGTGTTCAGAGAGGATTTCAAAGTTAAAAAAATTTAATCTGTACAAATATTCATACTTTATCAAAGGTATGTCAAAATTCAAAGTCAGTTCACAAAAAAATGTTATATGTTCATAAATTCCTTTAACACAGTGGCTTCTGTTTTATGTTGATATAAAGTTATAACAATAAAATATATAAATTATTTTTGTCTTTGAAGGTCCTGATGAAGTTGTAGGGCCAGAAGGAATGGAAAAATTTTGTGAAGACATTGGTGTTGAACCTGAAAATGTATGTTTTATTTTTAAGTAGAATGGAATGCAAGTGGGGTATAGAATATTCATAAATTTCTAAAAA
>SJYC01054647.1:0-31223 GCA_006408675.1 Madoqua kirkii | reverse complement strand
CAAATTTGGCTTATTCTAAGAATGCAAGCATTAAGCAACACTAGAAATTTAGTCAGATATTTTACACATTAATAAAATCAACACGTCACATTGTTGATTTAGAACAGTGGAAATCTCAGTTAAATCTGAGAATGCTAGGTGTATTCTCATGAGTACTGAAATCAGTTTTCCGTGTAAAACTATTGGTCACAGTAGACGGCACAACTAATTTGATTGAAGGGATTCAGATGGTCTGAGAGAGGACAAACTGTGAGTTAGTTTTGATGAGTAATTTTTTGACAAAATATTAGAAGGAACAGCATATCAAGTAGATAAAATAATATGTGCTTAAAGCATAGATATGGCATTTGGGCATGGTAAGTGAAATATAACTGGAGCACAGTTACATTTTAAGGATATTGGGCCCTTGCTGGAGATGAGATTGGAGGTTTGTGCCAATTGTGAAAGGCTTTATCTGCCTTGTTTCTTGCTAAATAGTGGAGTAAATCAACCCAGGTAAAATCAGAAAGCTAGTAATACTTTGGAACATCCCATCTGTTTAGTTCCTTATATTTAGTTAGTCGTACCTTTAGAGATAACATCTGTTACTTGTTTGCATTCTTTTGTATATGTACCTTATGTAAAGTTAGGTGCTGTCACTGATACACTTTGATTTTTTTGTTTACTAAAAATGCAGTAGGAATCTGAGTTTATGACTGAATCACTAATGTATTTCCTCTGGATTACCTACTAAACTTTCAAAAACAAACATGGTTAGTCTGTTTCACCAAGATGGTGCCTGAGAATTTGTGTCAGAGGCCTGATTAATTTTATTTGTTCTGTCATTTTAACTTTATTTGTAGTATGCATTCTTTTGTATATGTACCTTATGTAAAGTTAGGTGCTGTCACTGATACACTTTGATTTTTTTGTTTACTAAAAATGCAGTAGGAATCTGAGTTTATGACTGAATCACTAATGTATTTCCTCTGGATTACCTACTAAACTTTCAAAAACAAACATGGTTAGTCTGTTTCACCAAGATGGTGCCTGAGAATTTGTGTCAGAGGCCTGATTAATTTTATTTGTTCTGTCATTTTAACTTTATTTGTAGTAAAAGCATATATCTTAGTATGTTTCTTTTTACCAAATATTTGTGATTTTATTCGAGGTTATGCTTGAGTTGTGGGTGTCTTTTTTTAAAGAAAAGTTATTGGAGTGACCTTTCATAGATTGCTAGGTTTTCTGTTCCCTTTTTCCCTTTTGCATTGTATTGGTAAATAGAAGGCAACAGTTATTCTAAATTTGTGAATCAGAGAATTTAAACCTAAACTAACTTAATAAATGTGCTCACTTTTTTATTTAATGCATTCATTCTAACCCCCAAAGATACTTTAATTTTCTTAATTATATAACATTTGATTTTTTAATTTAAGGTGTGACTGCACAGAAAAGTTACAGAACAAATTTGACTTTTTGCGCTCACAGTTGAATGATATTTCTGCGTTTAAGAATATTTACAGATATGCCTTTGATTTTGCAAGGGTAGGTGGAATTTCCGTGTTTGCAATTTTAATATTTTTTTTATTATCTTGAAACCACACTTAGGAGAACTTTATCTTTTTGTTTTAGGATAAAGATCAGAGAAGCCTTGATATTGATACTGCTAAGTCTATGTTAGCTCTTCTTCTTGGGAGGACATGGCCACTGTTTTCAGTATTTTACCAGTACCTAGAGGTATGTATATGTTTTTATTTTTAAAATAATATTTAAAAACTTAAGCTGAATGAACAGCATACCTTTAAGTGAATAAAAGCAAAAAGACTGTAGCTTTAAAAAAAAATCTGTATAAGTGGTTGAAAATTTAAGTGTATACCTAACTGCTCTCATTTAGACATGAGTTCATGTTCATTAATATATTTTGTGCATAAGCTGTGTGTATTCCCTTCCTCACAGCTCTTCTCCCTTCAAAAAAAAAAAAAGATAAATCTTCAAAAAATATATTTTATCACAAACGCCCTTAATGTAAAATTAGTTTCTTGGGATTTTTCAGGAGAGAATTGATGCTAGTGTACAAATCTCAAGCTTCTAAATCAAATTTCTTTCTATATACAGAATATTAGACTGAAAAAAATCAATTTAAAAGAACCAATTTTAGTATTAAAGCTTAGGCTCAATCTAAAGAATTAGAATAAACTTTAAATATCTTGCTGTTCAGTTGCTTAGTTGTGTCTGACTCTTTGCAACTCTGTGGACTGTAGCACGCCAGGCTTTTCTTCATCTCCCGGTACCTGCTCAAATTCATGTCCATTGAGTCGGTGATGCCATCCAACCATCACGTCCTCTGTTGTCCCCTTCTCTTCCTGCCTTCAGTCTTTCCCAGCATCAGGGTCTTTTCCAGTGGCTCGGTTCTTCCCATCAAGTGGCCAAAGTATTGGAGCTTCAGCTTCAGCATCAGTCCTTCCAATTTGGGATTGATTTCCTTTAGGATTGACTGGTTTGATCTCCTTGCAGTCTAAGGGACTCTCAAGAGTCTTCTCCAACACCACAGTTAGAAAGTTTAATATTTTATGTCCCCAAATATGAGAATGTACTTGATACAGTGATTACTGAGACATATATGCTGAATTTATAAAGGAAGTATTCTTTTAGAAGAAAGAGTTTATTCTTGTAGCTGTTGTTCAAGGTGATTCTAAGAAGAGATTGTCCTTTTTTTTCCATTTCTTTCTTTGGTGGTGTTTTTTTGTTTTTGCAATTTTGTCTTTTATTTTGGTGTACTTCTTACCATTTCTTGAATATAGATGCTTTTGCTTTGAAAATAATTTCTCATGAAGCTGATTGTTTATCATAGCAAGTTCCCCAGATTAGTTTTGTTTAAAGTTTGTGATAAAAGACAGTAGTATGAAAAGGTCTTATGTGCACACTTAAGTCTTTTAGCCTAATAAAGTAGATTGGTTGATGGACATTACCTATCTTCCTCATATTAGTAATTTGGGGACTGAGATAAATATCATTCTTTGTAAAAATATTCCCATGTAAAGGTTGCTGAGAACTAAATATTTTCAAATGTTTGTTGTATGGAGGGTGTTTAACATACATTATCTTTTTAAATCTTTATAATACCATTTTGAATTATGTTTTATTTTTACTTAGCCAATGAGTAACTTTCCCAAGGTCACTCAATTAAGTAACAGAAGTAAGATTTGAACCCAAGCCTGAAAAATGCCAACTTCAAATGTGGCTAACAGTAAACCTTATGCAAAGAAACAATTTAATGAGAAGCAGCAGGAGGGAGTTTACTGTGTATAAGAAACATTATATAGCTTGATCGCACTGGTGATTACACAGCATATACACTGGTAAAAATTTATTGAGCTTTACCCTTTTTGTTAGTGCCCTTGATGCTGTGTTATTCCTCAGGAATAAAAAAGAAAAAAATAAATTTGAAGATGACCCTGAAAATTGTAGAAACACAAATACTTAAAAGAGGAATAACTGTTTTAGGAAAGACTAAATCACAACAAAGTTACAACTATGTTTACTGACGTCAAATCCTAATAGATACTGCTTGTTCTTTAATCCAAATGTTTATATTGTTTTCTACAGCAATCAAAGTATCGCGTAATGAACAAAGATCAGTGGTACAATGTGTTAGAATTCAGCAGAACAGTCCATGCTGATCTTAGTAACTATGATGAAGATGGTGCTTGTAAGTATATAATACAATGTTTTCTTATGAAAATATAGTTCTTACAGCTATTAAATGAGAACATGGATTTGTGTAGCATTACCATAAAGAATTTAAACTTCCTAACAGATCTTCTTGTTTTAACTGTGTGGGAAGTGGGGCAGGGTAGGGGGAAGGCAGGTATAGAAGGTAAAGAACTTAGATTGAGCACCATTATAAAATCTGTGCTGGTAAATGCAATATTTTCAATTACTTGGTAGCAGAGCACTATAGCTAAATTTAGAATATAATTTCTACAGCTAGAAGCTAAAATTCTGCTTTATTCCTGTCTTTCCTGGCATTTTACTGTGTAAGAAAAATGCAGTCATGATTTTAAAAACAGGAAAGCAAAACAGCTATAGTAGCAAAAGCTTTAAATTTAATATCATAATATCCATTCACAATATAGCAAATAATGTCAAAGTAACTTCCATCAGAAATTTTTGAGTGAAAGTGAAGTCACTCAGTCGTGTTTGACCCTTTGCGACCCCATGGACTGTAGCCTATCAGGCTTCTCCATCCATGGGATTTTCCAGGCAAGAGTTCTGGAGTGGATTGCCATTTCCTTCTCCAGGGGATCTGGATTGAACCCAGGTCTCCTGCATTTTACCCTCTGAGCCACCAGGGAAGCCCAATGATTTCTAGTTGTTCAAATTAAAATATGTCAGTCCCCTTGAATGGAAAACCCAGGATGCCATAGGTGTTGGAGGCAATGATGAATTATTTAGATAAGCCAGATGAATTTTCTAGAGCTGTAAGTTTTTCACTCCCCATCACAATTTTGGCTGCATGTGTTGTTTTCATGTTGCAAAGCATTGTATAGAAAAGGTTGTTGTTGTTCAATTGCTAAGTCATGTTGAACTCTTTTGTGACCTCATGGACTATAGCTCTCCAGACTCCTCTGTCCATGGAATTTCCCAGGCAAGAATCCTGGAGTGGGTTGCCATTTCCTTCTCTAGGAGATCTTCCCAACCCAGGGATTGAATCTAGGTCTCCTGCATTGGCAGGCAGATTCTTTACCACTGAGCCACCAGGGAAGCCCACACAGAAAATACAGCTTCCTATAAATGTAAACTGAGGTTAATGGACTTGTGACACTGAAGAAACAAAATACTGAAGAAAGGATAACTTTATTTCTTTCTGTATATACTGTGTCTTCCACTTACAAAATAGTGTAAAATTTAATATTTTTATAAATGATACCTTACAGCAGTAAACTGGCAGCTCAAGGACTATATCTGGCCTGTAGATAAGTATTTTCATGTGCATTTGAGTCAACGTTTTAACAGAGAGGTTTTGAATAAAATTATAGCTTCTAGATTTGTTTGAAAAATTACAAAATCTGACAGAACTGTTCCTGTATTCTTCTATAGGATTTAGGTTGGAACCAAATAGTGGCTTATGTTGCACTTGCTTTCTGGTGTGCTGGTCCACAGTAAGACAACATCTAGGTTGCTTTCCAGTTGTCATTTATTATTGTGCTAGTCTCCTGTTTTTCTTACAGTAGAGAAATATCCATTAAAAGTGAGAGAAAAAGTGAGTTCACCAAAGGGTTGTAAGAAGAATAGGGCAAGCATATTTCTTTATGGCAATGAGTTTTCCCTACATTTCCAAACAATAAACAGTGAAGTTATTTAAATTGCCTATCTGACTTATGTAAGTAAGTAAATTTGAACTCCCTGTAATATAAAAATATCTTTTTATGATAGTTCTTAAGGCAAGTGTTAATATTTATTAGGTACTTGCTTTGTGTTCAGATTTATAGTAGGTCCTGTACCTGGAACAGTATATGGCCACACCTTCAGTAAACTTACGCACTTCTTGGTGAGGTAACAGAAATACTGTGTTAAATACTTTTCAGATTATTTAATAATTAATTGGCAGAAAGCCGTGGGCAGTTAGAAAAAGGGAGAGATTAATATTGACTGAGTTATCAGAGAGTTCATGAAACACTTAAATCTTGAGAACATGATTTTCTGCAAATATCCATTGTGGAAAGTCCCTTATTATTATTTTTTTTTAAATGGCCAAGAAAGCACCTATTAAGAGGGAGTCTGGAAGGAAAATACCTAAAGAAGGGAAAGATCAGTTCCCTATTGTCACCATAGAGTTTGTTTTATATAATTTAAGAGATAACTTCACTGAATCCTAATAAAAGTTGTTTCTTTGATTTCTAGGGCCTGTTCTTCTTGATGAATTTGTTGAGTGGCATAAAGTTCGTCAAGCATCATAGCAAGAAGTATTGTGAAGAAAATGCAAACCTTTTGATTCTGATGTGTGTACAGGCTAATGAGATGAGGGGGAAAAACCTAAGGGGTGCATTTTCATTCATATGAAAGACTTCTCATAGTACTTTTTTTTTTCCTTTTTTTTTTAAAGGAAGTTTTCTTGTTACATGTTATGGGCATTGAGCCACACCTCTTCTTAGACTGAATATTGAAGTTTTTGTTTTATGTTTATAACATTATTTCAGAACAATAAAGATTCAGATTTGTGACAAAGGCCTTAAAGTGAAGATGTCCGTTGAGTGTCAAGAGTGGTATTTATTTTTATAAATTTTAATTCTTGAATTTTAGAAGTCTGTCATACCAGAAATTTGTGGAATTTTAAAGGTTTTAAATAGTCTTAATGTTTGGCAATATATAGCTCATGGTATAGCTCATATATTCATCTCTGCACAATCAGAAAGAATATTTATTGGCCTTGACTTCTTGGGTAACTTCGGATGCAGCTAATAAAATACATTTCTGGATGTTGGGCAAATTTAGCTGTGGTTTTCTATGAAAATTGCCAACATATTATGCATATTCTATATCTGAAAAGTTCACAGTTGTAAAATTATTGTCTTGTTATTTTGTTTCTTAAATAGTATTGTCAATAAGTATAAATCAGCATCATGTATACTCTTAATGTGAATTTTATGTTTTCTGTATTCTATCAGTTTAAAATTCCATTAATATTAGAAAGAGCAAGTTTCATATATTAATTGTCTCAAGATCAGTTAGCCTTATGAGAAAATCAGACCATTATTGAAGCTGTATATCATCATTATTGTTGTTGTTCGTGACATATATGTGGTCTTTTTCCCTATCATTTCGTGATTTGGGGAGTTGTGTTGAGGACCACTCCATCCAACCCCCCTTCTTCTTTTTGTTATATGAGAACCTTAGCACTGATGTTGTGGATTTAGTTAAAATATATATTAGAAAAAAGAGAATATGGGCTCATGGGAGAACTCTGGATGTAACTGTGCACAGCTCAAGGGTACCATTTACACTGGTACACATTACGTTGCTAATTGTCATAATTCTCTGACTGTTGACAGTGAAGTTTCCTGAAGACAGGACAGTCTTTTTTCTAATTCACACAAAAGTTGTCTTTTTGGAGTAGCAGCAGGGCTGTTTTTACATTCCTCTTAAATCATCCAATATCCCAGTGAAATGAAAACCATGTTCACATTTACAGTCAAGTCAGCTTCAGGAATGTTAATTCTTAGTTAAACGGAGAAAAGTAAAAAGGTTGCTTTTCCATAATAAGGACATTTCCATTGGGATTTAAGGTAAAGGTTGGTTTTTGGTAGTGAATTTATTTAATGAGTGATTACAGTAGTGATTACTTAGATTAGCATTTTAAATAATTTTATGTTTTTTGCTTTTTGGTTAAAGGACTGAGAAAGAATGATTGCCGTTTTTATTTCTTCGTGAAATCACTATGTACAACTTTGTGAAACACTGATATAATAATGGAAAACAGTCTTTCCCTTAAATGTCTGATAAGGATAATTTTCCTGGAATACTGTGTCAAGTATTAGAATCACTGAATTATTGGAACTGAGCATACTGACCATGAGTGACGTCAGTATGGAATTATGGAAGTCAGTATGGAATTACGAATGGTGTTTTAGTATTAAATGTATTATAAGTACAGTCAGTCCTTGAATAACATGGGTTTGAACTGTGTGGTTCTGCTTATAGGCAGATTTGTTTTCAGTAAATATGCAATCAACCTTCTAAATATATGGACCCTGCTTTCATGGATAATAGTACCTGTGGATATAGAGGACCAACTGTGGGGCTTGAGCATCTGCAGATTTTGGTAAACTTGGGGGCTGCTGGAACCAGTATCCTTTAGGTCCTGAGGGATGACTATAAAGCACTTAGATTTTTAGACATTTGATCTTTATGATATGACTCTTCAGGGAACAGCTCATGAATTTGAAGAATATTGCCTGTTTTTATTTAATTCCAAAATATATAATTTAAAGGAAATTTAATAAGTTGTCAACTTATGGCCTGAACAAAATAGTTTTGTCTTTATAAGGAACATTTAAAAATTATAGATGCCCTTTAAAGAAATAAAATATATGAAGCAATTTACTTTGCTTGGTTATCCAAAGATTCCTTTAAGACTTTGAATCTGGAAATCTAAATGAAACTTACTTTGTCCTGAAGTCAACAGCGCCGTCTTACTCAGGCTGTGCTTGGTTTACCTTCTGGCTCTTATTCTCTAACCTTCTTAGAGTCATAACTCACTTTGGAAGCAAACCTAACTCTGCCTCATTCATCTCAGGAGGTGGGCTTGTCGCTTCTGGTCATTTCTTTTTTAATTTGTATTTGAACATCATTTAACTTATTGGAACTAATGATCAAGAAGTTAAGTAGTATAAGTAAAGAGGATAGTATTAAGGAGCCAGCAGTATGAAAACAGCCTTCTGTTGGGGCTCTTCTTTTAACTAGTTAGCTTTAAGTGCCTTCCCAGGAATGCTGTTGTAAAACTTCCTTTAATGTGGATTAAAATTCACTGGTGCTTTATAATTAGAAACTACAACTACTTTCTTCTTATAGAATAACATACAGATGGAATACTACTGGAAGAAAGTAGAGCCAGGTGTTGATTCTGAACTGTGAGAGGATCGAGAGGTTGTCCCCCAACCCCTCGAAGCCAGTGATTTTTTAACAAGGCATAGTATCTTTAGGAACTTGCCAGTTGTTACTCAGGTAACTTATTTGAATAGTAGACAGAAAAGGGTGTGTTGTAGGCTTAAATGACTTTATTGCAATATTATCTCTTATTGTCTTACAGTGTCTTCTTTTTTGACTGCTTACAGTAAAATTCTTGGTGTAATCCATTTTTGGTTATAATCGTATTTTTATGTGTAGTGTACAGGTTTTGTTGACTTGAGTTTTACTCAAGTCAGATTAGCAAAACCTCACACTGAAAGTCTATTTCCCTCAGTTTCTATTACTTGATGTAGCATGTTTACTTTAGAACAACAGTAACAAAAAATGCAGGTCATGGTAAAAATACAAAGAACAGCAGTCTGAAGAGACAAGACAGGCATCAGCATTTGTCTTTGATTTTAGAATTATCCCACAGGGAATTTAAAATTGCTATCGTTAATATTGGCTTCCCTGGTGGCTCAGTGGTAAAGGGTCTGCCTGCCAAGTAGGAGATGTGGGTTTGATCCCTAGGTTGAGAAGATCCCCTGGAGAAGGAATAGCAACCCACTCCAGTATTCTTGCCTGGAGAATCCCATGGATAGAGGAGCCTGGTGGGCTATAGTCCATGGGGTCACAAAGAGTCAGACACAACTTAGCATCCGACTACACGCAAGTATTTTTTAAACTGGAATTTGAGGGCCTTCTATGGGAATGTTAGATTGACTCTGAAGAGTACTTCTCTTAAATTCAAATGCCTTTTTCATCTAGTGAGCCAAAAATTTATCTTGAGTAATATTAATGCCATCACTTTGTGTGGGGAGGTGAGTAGGATAGTAGAATTTTAAAGCATACTAGTTAATGTAGCATATTAGCAATGAAACATTTTACTTTGAACTAACGATTTCTTTGTCAAAACATGTCCGTTCTCCTTAATTGATGATGTGAAGTTATGAAAGCATTTATTTGAAATATATTACATACTCAGCTTAATAAACAAGAATACTGATTTTTTTTTTTAAACTGCTTTCTTGAAGGGTACTTAAAACTGTTGTGATCATTCCTAATTCAATACAGTTTTGTTTGGGCTCTCGAGGCTCTATAGCCTAAAGTTTTGTAGCATATCTCATGTGCTTACTAAATGTCTAAAGCATCAAATCAGTTGAGGACACTTTAATTTACTAATTTAAATGCATTTCTCGGTTAAACAAAGAGAAAAGGCAAAGCCATCTCTTAATTGTACTTCTAAAGATTTCATAAAGAAGAATCCTCTTTCTTGAGATAATATATTTCTTGAGTGATATTGGGAATCGTTATGTGGAGACATTTCAAGGTAGTGCTTATTTACTCATCAGGAGAAAAGAGAAATAACAGCAAAATATCTTTGATTTTGTCAGGAAAGGCTAGTCTGCATTATTAAATATTCTAGATCATATAATTTTTTAATGAATATAGTTTTATAAATATTTGTTAACAACCAGACAAGTTGCTTAAGATCTGGTCTCTTTTGTTGATAAACCTAGTTACCTATAAGTAGTAATGTGGAAGCCTAAAAAACAGTCTGACTTTTATTGTCAAATTTATATAGATTACAGATTATGAAAAGGTAAATTCCTGCCCCAAACCTCAGGTGAATTATTTCTAATTCACTGTTTAATTGTAGAGGCTTTTCTAGTGAACTTTTACTTCACTGAAGCATATCTTTAGCTCTTTTAAAGCACAATTTATTTAGTTTTTCTCAAATACCAGTCTTAATAAAAGACAAATTTGCTGTGTCCACCTTTTGTATCCTGTACAGATTGTGCTTCCTTTGTTCCTAGACCAGCTGTTCATTTGATCCTTTTCTTTTTATTTTGTGTGCTTTGACTGTAATTTATTAAACCTTTCACAATATGGCTTATTTTTGCATGAGTTCTGGTTTATCATGTGTTAAATATTCTTTAAAATACATCCAGTAAAAGGATTAGACTTTAACATGAGTATGAATTCTTACCTTAGAGTGCCAGTTTTTTTGGAGCTTTGTTGTATTTTATGGATCTGTGGTCCGCAAATGTAAAACATATATTAAAAATTTCTTAGCTTTCCCCCAAATTAATATCATGTCGAAGAAGTTTTATCACTTGCAATTTTGTTTTTCTCAGCTTTAGAATAATAAGGAAAACTGTCATACATGATGGATTATTTTAAGTATGAAGTAAAATTGTGGATATTATGAAATATTCCAGTATGAGAGTTATTTTTAAAAAGCTAACGAAAGTAAGCAAAATGGATATATATAAAACCAGCTTTACTCAAATCGCTATGTGTGTGTAAGTAAATTGTGTATCACCCGTAATTTGTTTTTTCATGTAGAAAATAGCTTGTGGATAAAAGCTTTCACATATTTTGGTGAAAAGAGAATTTGTTTCCATATGACTGATATCAGTTGCATTTGAAGAGGAAACATGCATGTGAAAGAGGAAAGATAAATTATTTCAATAACTTGTTGTTAGAGACTTAGTATTATTAACTTATTAACTTACCAAACTTAGCAAAATTATTTTTTATGAATATTAGATTAAGTGCAATTAGTTTAACTTTAGCTCTTTCCTTGTATTATTCTATCATACAAATCAGATGACTTAGAGCAAGTTTATGCACTTTTATCTACAAATGCAGAAACCTTACCTGTTTTTGGATTTATATCATTTCTTGAAACTACTATGAATATTGAGAGAGTTTATAGAAGTAACATCAGAGAAGCCTGATTTGATTTCTTCTTTGCCACATCCTTGTTATGTCAATTTTAAACAAATCACTTTATTTCTGTCATCTTTAGTTTTGTTGTCTATAAAATAATATACTTACCAGTACTGTTAGGAACTTGAAAACAGTGCCCTATCCACAGTGCTAAGTAAATGTTGAATGAATACACCTAGATAATTAAATAAAAAGCAATTTGTTGTTGTTCAGTCGCTCAGTCATTTCTTGACTCTTTCCCCATAGACTGCAGCACATCAGGCCTTGCCCAAACTCATGTCCGTTGAGTCATTGATGCCTTTCAGCCATCTCATCCTCTGTCGTCCCCTTCTCCTCCTGCCTTCAGTCTTGCCCAGCATCAGGGTCTTTTCCAATGAGTCACTTCATATCAGGTGGCCAAAGTATTGGAGCTTCAGCTTCAGCATCAGTCATTCCAATGAATATTCGGGATTGATTTCCTTTAGAATGGACTGGTTTGATCTTGCTGTCCAAGGGACTCTGAAGAGTTTACTCCAACACTACAGTTGAAAAGCATCAATTTCTCGATGCTCAGCTTTCTTTATGGTCCAACTCTAAACATCTGTACACGACTACTAGAAAAACCATAGCTTTGCATAGATGGACCTTTGTCGACAAAGTAATGTCTCTGCTTTTTAATACACTATCTGGGTTTGTCATAGCTTTTCTTCTAAGGAACATGCATCTTTTAATTTCATGGCTGCAATCACTGCAGTGATTTTGGAGTCCAAGAAAATAAAGTTTGTCACTGTTTCCATTGTTTCTCCATCTGTTTGCCATGAAGTGATGGGACTGGATGCCATTATCTTTGTGTTTTGAATGTTGAGTATTTGAGTCAGGATTTTCACTCTTTCATCTTCATCAAGAGGCTCTTTAGTTCCTCTTTGTTTTCTGCTGTAACAGTGGTGTCATCTGCGTATCTGAGGTTATTAATATTTCTCCTGGCAACCTTGATTCCAGCCTGTGCTTCATCTAGCCCGGTATTTCACATGATTTACTCTGCATAATTTAAATAAGCAGGGTGACAGTATACAGTCTTGACATATTCCTTTTCCAATTTTGAACCATTCCATTGTTCAATTAACTAGTTTGTTGTTCTTTCTAAACAAGTTTTCCCATCCTGTGTAAAGTGGAATAGCTGAAATTTTTGTTTTATTTTACCACTAATCAAACTTACTCATATTCTTCTGAACTAAATATTGGGTTGGCTGTAAAGTTCATTCAGGTTTTTCCATATCAGAACAAAAGCTTGAATAAACTTTTTGGCCAACCCAGTATTTCAGAAAATCTCAAGCATCTAGTATGGTTTAGGCTTGGATACAGCAGGACACAGAATAGACAGTTATTTTTGAGCTTTATGGGATTTGGCTTTTAATTGATAAAATACATAGTTTATCATATGGTTCCATGTTATTAAGGGAAAATACGTCGAGGAAAGGGTCTGGAGAAAGAATAGGGTTGCTATTTTAAGTAGTGTATATACTGATAATGTGGTTCTGAGCAGAAATCTGAAGAAAATTATTAGGCCATATGCATAATCAGAAGAAGAGCATTCCAAGCAGGACTTCAAATTCTGCTGTTCTGAGCTGGTAGTCTGCTTAGTGTTTATAAGAAATGGCAAGGAAGTCATTGTGACTAGTGAGGAAGACAAGCTATTAGCCGGATGAGAAGCGAGGTTAAGAGAGACTGGAAGTCCAGTGCCTGATTATAGTTAATCACTGAAGGGCGTTGTAGACCTTCCTACAGACTTAGACTTTGAAGTGGGAAACAGAGTGCTGATTAAAGCAAGGATGAAAATCTGTAGACTCAGAGTAATCTACATGAGAGTTGGTGCAGTTTGAATTAGAATGAAGGCAGTGGAAGTAAGTGGTCAGATTCTGAAAATACTCTGAATAAAGCCAGGAGTATATGCTGATGGATTGGATGTGGGATATGAGAAAGTAGAATCAAGAATGGCGCCAAGATTTTTGACTTGAAGAATGCTAAGAATGAAGCAGCCATATTTGGTATAAGATGAGGGAGACTCAGGAGCAGGTTTGAGGGGGAAACCAAGAATTTAATTTTGGATATGTTAGGCCTTTCAGATGTCGCTTCCCACAGGAAGTGTCAAGTAAGCAGTTGAGTACTTGAGTCTGAAGTTAAAGGGACAGAGCTGAGCTGGATATGTGTACGTGAATGCAGTATATAGCCTTAGTTTTAGGTCAGGATGGTGAGATCTTAGTAAGGATAGCCGGAGAACAGGACTGGATTGACGATACGTGGTTTGTGAAATTTTGAGCCAGCTTTTGTGGTTTTTCAAGTAGAAATGTAATGTTACTGTTTTCTCCTACACACAAAATCATTACTTTCTACAATGTTATGGAGGCTGTGAGATTTAAGAAATAAGATTAATATATAAGCATATGACAAATTTAAAAGGGGAATACCATTTTATTCTCGTAATGAGGCTTTTTGTTTTGGGATAATGATACAGTTTTACTTTTTTTTTTAAAATGTTTATTTTAATTGGAGGTTTACAATATTGTATTGGTTTTGCCATACATCAACGTGAATCGCCACAGGTATACACGTTTTCCCCATCCTGAACCCCCCTCCCTCCACCCTCGCCGTACCATCCCTCTGGATCATCCCATACACCAGCCCCAAGCATCTCTCTGAAATGCTGGTTCTTTTTTTCTGGTAGCTGTAACTTGCTATTCTGATTCAATTTGTGAGTTTTAGCAGCACTAGAGGGCAGACTTGCCTCTAGACTATAAGGTGCTGTGAATGGATTTAGCCAAATGTCTTAACTATATTCAGTCCCAATTAATGGATAGATTTGTTTCGCAAGTGACTAGTGTCCTATCTACTATGTTTTTTTCAGCTTCTGGGAAACCATAAAATTATGATTTTGTCCTATGATTGACTTTAATATCCTAGATTTTAATCGAGAATCAGTAGTTGATATTAATATGTATTTGCACATGAAGTCCCAAGAAATATACCTGTAGTACAGTTATATTAAGATCTTATATAGAGCATCCACACATACATTAAGATAAGAGAATTTGAAGCCAGTCAGAAGAAACACTGGTCATGAAAACATTTATTCAGGAAATGTATTGCGCTATTAACTTTGTGCTATCAATTGTGATAAAGAGTTGGGACTACAAAAATAAGTAGAATGCAGTCCCTGCTTACATAAGGTTTGGTGTAGCATATTATAGCACTTAATATCTTGTGTTTATTTAAATATCTTCTTTCTTCAGTGATAGAAGTCCTGATTCATTTATTTTTGGTACTTCGAAGTGCCCATCACAGTGCCTGGTACTTAAGTTAGTTCATAGTGTATGGATAAATTAATGAGAAGAGACAGAAAAGGAAAAAAAAAAAGAGGGCTTTTGCAAAAATCGATTTTCATGGTTTTTTTTCTTGCAGAAAAGACCTCCTGTTAAAAATGGTTATGGAGATTATTCCAACACTCATCTGCTCCCACTCTTGCTAATAGTCAAGAGCTATGAATAGAAATATTGATTAAAAAATGACATTCATAGAGAATGGAGGTCTAGCCTTTTTCTAGTCCCTGAAGTGGAGAAGAAAGAAAAATGTGGAAGATGGATGACTCCAATCTGGCTCTTGTCAGTCTGAGAAGTTTGAAGTGAAACAGTTTTCTGGAATGATGGAATGAGGGCATTCTTCACCCAGTAAGTTTGCCCACACATGATCCTGCTCTCTAGACCTTTTAGGGTCCCTACTTCTACATGCTAGTTGCTCAGTTTTCTTACCGAGAACAGAATAATATTCCTTCCCCTGTAAGATTATTTTGAGGATGAAATGAAATAATGCATGCAGTAAACATGAGTTACTTTGGTATCTGGATGGCAGACCAGTTGGACTTGGTAGGATGGATTTGTGTTCGGTAAGTGTCATAATAGTAGAATTAAGTCATGGTTCTCAGACAGGAAAGAATCTGCCTGCAAATGCAGGAGACTGGGTTTGATCCCTGGGTCAGGAAGATCTCTTAGAGAAGGGACTGGCTACTCTCTCCAGTATTCTTGCCTGGAGAATCCCATGGACTGAGGAGCCCGGTGGGCTATAGTCCATGGGGTCGCAAAGAGTCAGACATGACTGAGCAACTTCACTTCACTGACACCAAGTAGTAAGCCCTCAGCAATGTTAGCTCCTGTAGCTGTCTTTAAAAGTGGACCAATTTGATCTTACAGGAAGGACTCTTTGGGTTTTTTTGAGACAAATAGTTAAAAATTATAAAGCCAAAATACTATGTATTATTTGACTCTCTTAAACAGTTGTTTAAGTAGAGGATTCTTTTTCAAAAGAACTTGTACTTAGAAGCACAATATTTAAAGCAGCGCAAACTGACATGCTTTGCTTGAAGTAGGAAAAGTCCTCTCTCACCACCCGCACTGCCACTGTCACTCTGAGAAACCTCAGAGGAACTCCTAGGTCTCTCACTTGTGTCTTTTGAACTCTACTGTGCCCACATTTGCATTTTGGCCTGTCAAACATGAATAAAGTAATAGGATGAGAAGGCTCAGACTCTAGAAGTTTCTATTTAATTCTCTGCATAAAAGTAAAAATGTGGCTGACATTGTTTTAGGATGGATTAAGATGAGATGTATTTTAGTGTCACGGGAAATGTTTATACTAGAATGATGAAGTGTATGAAGATTCTGTTTTAGGTTCGTTATCTAGACTTCATGGCTTCCCAGGTGGCGCTAATGGTAAAGAACCCGCCTGCCCCTGCAGGAGACTTAAGAGACAACGGGTTCAATCCCTGGGTCGGGAAGATCTCCTAGAGGAGGAAATGGCAACCCACTCCAGTATTCTTGCCTGGAGAATTCCGTGGACAGAGGAGCCTGGCGAGCTACAGTCCATGGGGTCGCAGAGAGTCAGACATGACTGAGCGATTTAGCCTGTGCGTATCTAGAGTTGATCTAAAAGGAAGTGATGTGTATGAACTGCCAAGAGAGATTTGGAACTGATATAAGCATGACTGGCTGAGGCTTCATTCACTGTGGTCCCTTATTACATATAAAAATGTCTGATTCCTACTCTCTACTTTTGAGGGTTATAATCTTTAAAGGAAACAGCTCTGTTAACAGGGACAGTTAGTCTTAAGTGTTCCTCACTCAATGTCCATACATAATAAGGGATTAATAGATGTTGATTGAATGAATGAAAACATTTACGTGTCTGTCTGCTTTCAAGTTACTTGAAAGACCATGTTTTATCTTTTTTGTGCCCAGTGGTAGCACATGGCCAGTAAATGCGTGAATGTACACATATATACATAAAAATTTTACGTATCTGTATTCCCATTAGACTAAGGTTCTTGAGGGAAGAAACCATGTCTTAGCATAGCACCTCACTAATAGCAAGTTGTCAAAAATGTCTGTAAAACTGACTAGAACTTAAATTTGAATAGTACCAGAGTAGGTTCACAAAACCTGATACAGTGCCTTCTGAATACACGCTAAAACTTTCATAATTGAACACAGAGATTCCACTAAGCATTTTCTGAGTTAGGGCCAGTTGGATGACATGAGCAATCTATCAGAGCTCAGAGGAGTGATAGTTCTTCTCAGAGTCGGTGCGATTTGATAAAGGTGGGTGGTCCTTTGGTTTCAGAACATGAATTAGACAGCTGGAGAGGAGAGAGGCTGGGAACAGGAAGACCGGTAAGGAAGGCACGATGTGGCAGGAGCCCTGGGCTTGGACAGAAGAGGTCTGTATTCTCAGTTCCCACTTTGCTGCTTACTGGCTGTAGAGCCTTGAGATGACTGTAGTTTCCTTTGCCTCTTCTGTGAAGTGGAGGTAGAATTCTTGTCCTTTTTGATATTCAAAGTGTTTGTAACATGCTAAGTAAGACATGACGCTGTGCTTTGAATGCAGTGGGTTCCAAATAAATGTTTGTTGAATGACAAAAAGTGGTGTCGATTAATGAGAAGATTGGAAGCCCTGGAACCTCCGCTCCTGCAGTCTGCCAGTGATTTGTTGACTCTTACAGGAAGAAAAGTAAATATCCAAAGCCACCAAATCTCATGATCAGAAGAAAGACTTTCTGGATCAGTTGGAAACTCCTAGGGGATACTAAAGTTATGTCAGAGGTGAATAAGTCATGAGGTTTTCATGCTGACATTATTTCTAAGATTGCTGCCGTACTGAGGAGATAAACCACAAAGTACACCATCCAGAACTTTTATGGAAAAAAAAAAAAAGCTTCCTGAAGGATGAATGCTTCATTTGCTTTAACTGCTTGCATATGTACTTACTAATGACTCATTTTTTTCTTAATTGCTAATTTGTTTTAAATTGGTCATAAGATATTACATCAAATAGTTATGTTATGCAACAATTGAAAAAAGTTGACAGGCCACCAGCTGAATAAAGGAAAATATGATTCTTTTTGAGCTTAAAATGTATGAATTGGTAATAGTTACCTTGGTCTTTATGTTGTAAGATTGGATTTATTGAAACTTCTCCCTTATGTTAAAAAATCAGAGCCCCTTTCTTTGCCTCTGAAATCTCTTCTGCCTCCTGTACTCATTGAGAGTTCCACTGCTTATTTGGGGTCTGCTTATTTTTAAGATACATCCTTTTCTCCCTGTTTTTGAACTATTATAAATTTTGTATATACTTTTATTAGAGTATTGATAACACCTAATTTACATGTTTGTTTTCTTAACTAAGCTGTGATCTGGAGAACAGGGATTGTGTATTTTTGCCTTTTATTTTTCCAGTGTTCAGAACTATCCACAGTATAGGAAAGCACTTAATAAATGGAACAAATGAATTAAGATGGACAGATAAATAAATGATTTTGCTTGCATAAGGTATCTTTCTTTTGTCTGTCTTTTTCACTGTGTGGCAGAAATTCCAGTACAGCCCTATTTTTAATGTTGATCTACTATTAAAGTTATTAAGCAAATATAAATTAAAATATTAAGTTCATCTTAATACAATTATAACATTTTTGCTTACTAAATAGATACAGATTTTTAAACTGATAAGACTCATTGTGGTTAAAGCGTACAGGGAAATGGAAATTTTTATATTTTGCTGAAAGAAATGCAAATTGGCAGATCTTTTCTGGAAGGTATTTAGGAAAATATATTCAAAAGCCTTAATAATGTTCATATCCTTTCAACAATTCTATGCCTAGGAATTTATCCTATACAATAAATTAGACATTGGCAAAACATTTTAATCATATTTTACTGATAGAAGAAAAGGAAATAAATGCTTAACCATAAGAAACTGGTTATATAAATTACAGTGTATTCATAAAATGGAGTGGGTTGCCATTTCCTTCTCCAGGATATCTTCCTGACCCAGGGATAAAACCCATGTCTTCTTCATTGGCATGTGGATACTTTACCATTGAAACACCTGGGAAGCTCAGTGATAGAAATACGATGAGGTTTTATTTTTGCTTCATTCTATTTTCTGCATTGAATATGTTCAATTACTTTACTAATTTTAAAACATTATAGAAAGAAGCACACTTTCTCCTTTGCTGACTATGCCCATCCTCCCAAGGAAGAAAGACTAACCTTGTAACAGGAATTTCCACCAGGACCCAGTGTGGCTAACCATTTTCTCTACCTGTTCTGCCCTGATGCGCTGTGCATGGTAGTCAGCTTACAGTTGGAGCCATACAGAAGTAAGATTGATTGATTCATTCAGTCAGGAAGTATTTGTTGATACTACTGCTGGGCCTCAGAACTTGGGATAAAAGGGTAAGTATCAAATCCTTGAAAGCTCATTGTATTTTGAGGTTTAATTTTTAAACTAGAAATTTAATAAAGAGAATCTAATTCATTCCTTTCTGTTTGGAGATAGAGAAATAGATCCTGACAAAATTTGCCCAAGATTGAATGGATATAAGTGGCACATGTAGACTTGAATCTAAAAATTCTCTTTCTACTGAACTGTTCTTTCTGGTCACTTAGGCCCCTCATTTTATAGAACTCTAATCTTTATAACTGTAGATTCTCAAAAAGAAATCTTATACTTGATGCTTGTGTATATTCTACAAAATCTTTCATTGGTAGCCTTAACTTGTTTTGCTTTGTTTCATAGAATTTGTAGTTAACAAAAGTTTCATATCTGAAATTTCTGAATTAGTCATTAATTTTTTGTTCATGTTATACTTTTATTTTTAACCTCATCAATAAATTTGGATAAAGCCAATTAAAATCTTTTGCCCCATCTTTATAAATGCATTGCTCCTTACTCTTGGGGAGAGGCCATTCGATTGGTCAGTAATCCATCTACCTGGCATATTTTGCACAAAGATTATCTGTGATATGGGTTTTGTCAGCTGGTGAAATATAGACACAGCATGGTTATAGCACACCACTGTATGCCTGGTATTTACCAAATCCACTGCTTCACACGCTGCTGTCACCGTCTTGAAAGCATCCCCTGGCTGACACCCATCCTTTGAAACCCCCAATCCCAGGGTAGGCATTGCTTCTAGGAAGGCGTTGCTCTCCTGTACCTGCTCCCCAGTATTCTCTTACCTTCTGAATATAGCATTGGTCATGTTACATTGTATTATCTTTAGCTCCTTGAATCCAGAGATGTGGTCTTTTGTATTCCTAATGGATTTAGTTCACCAGGAGACCCATAGCATGTACTCAAGCGTATATTTGCTTGTTGATAAGATGAAGAAGTGAATGATGGCATTAACAAATGCATTTCCCTACCATGTTAAAAAGAAAGCTTACTTTGGATGAATTGTTCTCCATGTTGGTTCCTTGTGGCTGCCTCCTCTTTATTTTTTAATCCAGTGTATTTTTCTCCTGAGTTGAGATAAAGATCTCACAGGGCTGCAGCTGGGAGAAACCACCATCTTTACTTCTGAAAACTCAGGAAAACACATGCCCATCCCTAATTCAGAATTTGAGCCTCTTGTCCCCCACCTTTACCGTAACATACGGTGCTTTGGTTATCACATTGTGTACTCACTGAGAATTCTGTGTCCATATATTTGGATTCAACTGAGAACAGCAATGTGATGGGATGGGATGACCATTACACGGGGAGATGAGGTGATTCTAGTCCAGATGCAGCCCCTGATTTGCTAGGTGATCTTAAACTACCCATTTATTTTCCAAGTGTTAGATTGGTTTATTTCTCTTCCTTGGTTCTTGTCTCATCACAACAAAAATTTGGAACAACAGACTAAAGTGTTAAAACAACAGACAAGTTACAGCTTAGCTGTACAGTTTAGCTCAAGCAGACAGATTTCTTACTAGACAACCCCCAAGACATGGGAGCAGGCGGACCCCAAAGGAGTCCCTCTGATCCCTCTTGGCTTCCCCCTGTTTGTATGTCCTGTCTCCTTTCACTTGTGCCCTGTGCAAAATAGAGCTTGTACCCACCACCAATCAAGAAAGAGAATGCAAATGTCATACGCTTAAGGCCGTTTGACAACTGCAAGTTATGTAACAGCAGGGTGTGTTGTATAGATCTTCCTATAATTCAGTCTGTTATGATCACATGTATATATGTATAGAATATGAACTTGTAATGGGCTCCTAGCAGTAAGGTTACTTGAAGCCCCTGTAGTTATTTTGTGTCCACCGTGTGCCTAGGGTGCATGTGCAGGAGCTGGAAGTCTCTGTGGTTATTTTTGCAGTATATCCTGGAGCTCTCCTGGATGTTTCTGGGATGGGGTTTAGAGATCAGCTTGCATCTTTCCGGCTAGGTCTCCCCTTGCTCCTCATGCCTAGCTTCTACCTAACACAAGGTTTCAGTCTCTCATTTGTAAAGAGAAAGTTCTGGATTCTATCATCAAGGGCTTGGAAGGACCCTTTGCCACAGTGCTTGCCCCTGAATAAATATCTTGAGCAACAAATATTACAAAGAAACTATAAAGGACTGAAAATCGCTGCATGCTTGTGCAATTGGGCAAATTATGGACAAGATAGAAAAAGAACAACCTCCTTCCCTTTACCCACTCTTCCTCACCAACCGCCACTTCTAAAGAACTGGGAGTAAAAACAGCATGTCCAAGAAAAGCAGGCCACTGCCCATGCCCTGTGCACTCAGCACCACCAGAGGGGTGGGCAGAGCACCTGAAGTCGTAATTCTGGCTGGATCCTGGACTTGCCCCTACCTTCACCCCGTACAGGAAACTAGCTTGCCCCCCACCGTGGGGAGCAAACAGAGGAATTTTTATTTGTTTTCACTCCCCCTTGCTGCAGCAGCAGTCCCAGTAAGCCTTGCCTAAATTTCTCTAGCCTGTTAATTTCTATTGATTGGGGAAGGCCAAGAACCCTGGTCAAAATCAGTTTTCCTCTCCAGGATTCTTAAAATCTAGTATGCTCTCTTACAGTATGGTGATATTATCCTTTCGTTGTTCAGTCGCTCAGTCATGTCTGCCTCTTTGCGACCCCATGGACTGCAGCACGCCAGGCCTCCCTGTCCTTCACAATCTCCCAAAACTTGCTCAAACTCATGTCTGTTGAGTTGGTGATGCCATCCAACCATCTCATCCTCTGTTGTCCCCTTCTCCTCCTGCCTTCAATCTTTCCCAGCATCAGGGTCTTTTCTAATAAGTCGGCTCTTTGGATTAGGTGGCCAAGGTATTGGAGCTTCAGCTTCAGCAACAGTCCTTCCAATGAATATTCAGGATTGATTTCCTTTAGGATTGACTGGTTTGATCTCCTTGATGTCCAAGGGATTCTCAAGCATCTTCAGCACCACAGTTCAAAAGCATCCATTCTTCGCCGCTCAGCTTCTTGACAGCCCAACTCTCACACGGATACATGACTACTGGAAACGCCATAGCTTTGACTAGATGGACCTTTGTTGGCAAAGTAATATCTCTGCTTTTCAATACGCTGTGTGGGTTGGTCATAGCTTCTCTTCCAAGGAGCAAGCATCTTTTAATTTCATCACTGCAGTCACCATCTGCAGTGATTTTTGAGTCCAAGAAAATAGTCTGTCCCTGTTTCTACTGTTTGCCATGGAGTGATGGGACCGGATACCATGATCTTCGTTATTTGAAGATTGAATTTTAAGCCAGCTTTTTCACTCTTCTTTCACCTTCCTTGAGTGAGTGAGTGAAGTCCAACTCTTTGCGACCCCTTTAGTTCCTCTTCACATTCTGCCATAGTGTGGTATCATCTGCATATCTGAGGTTATTGATATTTCTCTGGGTGATCTTGATTCTAGCTTGTGCTTCATCCAGTCCAGCATTTTGCATGATGTGATCTTAGCTTTCAAAGAACCTGAAGTATTGGACTTGACTTTGAAGGTCAGTGCTCTACCCAATGAAGGTGTTATCTCTGTATATCTCTGACTTATTCAGGCTTTGCTTGACTATTTTCTGTAGTTTAATCTTACTCTACAAAGGACATCCCATTCTGTTTGAAACAAGTCACTGCAAGTGTCATTGTATCCTTTGCAAATGTTTTCTACCATTCTGTAGGTTATTTTTTCATTTGTTTGTGGTTTTCTTTGTTATGCAGAAAACTACATTAGGTCCCATTTGTTTATTTTGCTTTTATTTCTTTTGCCTTAGGATACTGATCCAAGAAAATATTTATTTCTGTGATTTATGTCTGCCCGTGTTCTGTTCTAGGAGCTTCATGGTGTCATGTCTTATACTTAGTTTTTTAGACCATTTTGAGTTTATTTTTGTATATGGTGTAATGGCATGTTGGAATTTCATTAATTTACATGTAGCAGCCCAGCTTCCCCAAAACAACTTACTAAAGAGATTATCTTTTTTTCCATTGTGTTTTCTTGCCTCCTTTATAATAGATTAACTGATATCACTATATGGACTCTAAAAAATAATACAAATAGCACTATATAGAAACAGACTCACAGACAGAAAAAAACAAACTTTTGGTTACCAAAGGGGAAAGTCAGGGAGGAGGGAAAATTAGGAGCATGGGGTTAACAGATCAAAGTACTTTACAAAAAATAGATAAACAACAAGGACTTGCTGTAGAGCACAGGAAACAGTATTCAGTATCTTACAATAATCTATAATGGAAAACAATATGAAAGTATGTAATAACTGAGTCACTTTGCTGTATACTTGAAACTAATACAATATTGTAAGTCAGCTACATCAATAAAAATTCTAGTTTAACACTTCTCATATAACGGGTTCTGTTATGAGAGATGAAATTGTCTTTTGTTCCTGATGCAGTGTGCTTGTACATTTACACTTCAGTGACTTTGCACATGCCATTCTTCTGCCTGCATTACCTTCATTCCCTTTTGCATACACTGAATTACTCACTCTTTAGGGCCCCAGTGCTTCATAGATGCTTTGTTATATTTTACAGGCTTTTTACTACAGTGATTTTTACTCTGTATTCTAAGTGTCTTACATAGCCGTGTGTTCTGTGATAGCTGAGACCATAACTGATTTATCCACAGTGCCTGGTACATGATGAGCATGCGTGAATGAGTGGGTGAATGGATGAATATATTTTCTAGCATGTAATTTAGGTTCTTATATATAGTAGCTGTTCAAGAAGTATTGAAGAGTAAATGAATGTATAGATGAACAGGTGAATATACATCGATTGATCTCTGAGTTATCATAAAATAAACCTAAAAACGAGCATAAAACTCCAGCTTGATACAACCAGCTCAGGGTGTAGAGGATTGTCTACTCACCTCATTCTTCAAACTGTCTTCTTTCTATGTCAGATGCACATTCGCATCAACAGGAGAGAAACTAAACTGGGAGCTAAGCAATGTGTTTTCTCTCTGTACTCAGTGTGGTGTTCCTGCCTTTCCCCATTCTCTCCACCGGAACCTCACTGAAGAAGTCCCCAGCAGTTTCCACTGTCTGCATGTTACTCTGACACTTCTCTTAGCTCTCAGACATTCTTGCTTTTGTTTTTCATTTTTGTACTTCCTTCTGTCTTTTGTGTTTGTCTATGCAAAACATTCTTGCCTCTTTGTCTTTGATTATAACTGATTCTGCTTATAGTGCAGTAACTTCATTTTTAAGATTGTAATATTCATCAAACAGCTTTCTTTAATATAAGTATCTGTAAGGTTTTTTTAAAAAAGTGATTATTTAGAAATCTGGTTATGTTTAAAAATGATATAAGCTTCCTTAAAAACAAAAGTTATGATGAAATACAGTCCACAGTATAGATTTATAAACAGTTTAGTTTGCCCAGAACTTCATAGAATGTTATTTCCTTCCAGTTATTAAAATGCAGATGTCTTCAATAGCTTCCATATGTTGTCTATCTAAGCAAATGCCTAAGGATACAGGTGGTGGTCACTGACTGGATCAAGATACAGAAGAAGCAGAAGTATAGACTCTTGGTTTACATGTGGAAGTAATGGAAAAAGGCAACGTGGTGAAGTGACACCAGCTGCTGCTGCAAGTGCCTTGAATTGTCTATCCTGTGTCTTTTGGGGAGAAAGCATGAAAAGAAGCCAGAAGGGCTAAGGGAAAACAGGAAATTGCTCAGACTTCTTATATATGTAAATAGAGAGAATGGAAAAAGCAAAACAGGAAGTACTTCAGAAGCATAAACAAATACTTACTGTATTACTTCATTGAGAAATTGTAGATTCTCCACAATCCAATAATCAGAGAGTAACTAAATGGAAACAGTGACCACCAGGAGGAAAACCACCATGAGCCAGATTCTAACCATGAAAAGGCCTTCAACCACTTAACCTGTGAATTTAGAAAATTACTCAACCTCTGAAAAATAGAAATCGTCAAGAAAAATCCCAATAATATCTAAAAGTAAATGAGAGATCAGTGGAAATCAATATTCCATTCAGTAACTACTTTTAAATATAAAATTCTATGTACTTCTAGGAGAATGGTCTGTCCATGGTGAATGAGATAAGTATGTTGGCGAATTTGTACATCCCTTTTGTGGAGTTGGCCTTACCCTTCTAAAAATCCAGTTGGAGAAGACCAATTCAGTATAAATTTGAAAACCTATATAAATTTAAAAACCAGCATAAATTTAAAAACTGAGAATTCATCGTTCTCTTGCCTTCCCATAACACTTATTTATTAGCAGTAGAAAGCGTAGAAATATAGCAGTAGACTAGTAGACTAGAAACCAGATGACTTGTATAGATGATTTCCAAGGTTTGTCATAAGATTCTAGAAAGATAAGGTATGACAAAGCACTTTATAGACTCTAAAAGGCTATCCAGTAATTTCAAGTGGTATGAACAACATCAATGATTATCTGAAATGCATGTAACTAATAGTAAATTTATAGAACTCAAAATTACATGATTGGAAACTACTCCAATAAATGTCACCTTAAATTTTTATTGGACTTCCCTGGTGGCTCACACAGTAAAGCGTCTGCCTGCAATGTGGGAGAGCCGGGTTCAATCCCTGGGTTGGGAGGATCCCCTGGAAAAGGAAATGGCAACCCACTCGAGTACTCATGCCTGAAAAATCCCTTGGATGGAGGATCCTGGTAGACTACAGTCCGTGTGGTTGCAAAGAGTCGGACACGACTGAGCGACTTCACTTTCACTTAAATTTTTATCAACTATGATTGACACGTTACTAGCTATTTAACTACCTTTTAAAGCCACTTGGTGGTTTGAGCCTATTTAGTCGATGAAGAGACGACTTGCTCGGTAGATGGGCATGTGCACTTGGATCCACACCGGCTTGCTCAGTCGTGTCTGATGGGGAAACTAAGTTTTCAAGAACACATTCTTCCTAAGGTTAAAGGGAAGCTTATAATCGCTAAGCAAGGGTGGATTCTGTATTTACATTTTTAAGTTTTGCTAAGTAAATTTGGGAGGAGACCAGAGATGTTTGAAATTTTAATTTTACCCAGAAGAGTCACCATAAAGTGGTGCAGTTGCAAAAGAAATCTATGGAGTTTCCTGAGCTGCTGGGAAGTTTAAGCAATAAAAACTGTAATTCTTAAACCATTTGACTTGTTGCTGATAGAATTGGTCTATTACCATAAATGCAAGATTACAGTAAATACATTTTTCCATTAGGTCACATGTTTACTCTGTTTGGCCTTGTTTATTAAATTCTTAAGTGACTTTCTTCTGATATTGCCCTTTCTGCTTCCTCTGTTCACATTAATTGACTCCTCATTCTCTTAGACTGAGGTAAAGTTTATGAACTTATGTCCATAGTTTAAAGTGTATACACAGTTTAAAAATGTGTATGTAAGGCAAATATATGTAAAGTTTGATTGAACACTCAATGGAAATTTCCTGATTTTAACTCTTAAAATACACATTTCAACTAAGTAAATATATTAATTTGCAGAAAATAAAGGGTATTTTCCTAAAGCAAACTTCTCTGAGGTACAAAAGTTAGAAGTAATGAACATGAACAAATGAAATCAATCTTTGATTTAAAACTCCTTGTTCAGGAAGGTGATGGGCTAAGAATTCTGATGCCATAGCAAAAGAGTTGCTACCTCACTCTTGGTTCTTAGGAGGACTAAATAAACTCATACAGATAATTATTTGGAACAGTGTCTGATACATGATAAGTGCTCAATAAATGTTTGCAGTTTTCTTTGGATTATCACTTAAAAAAACACACAGGGATATTCAGTGAAGAAATATGTTGTCTGCCTAACAATTGAAGTGATTCTTCTTAATTGGAATTTAGTTTCCCCTTTGTCCCTACCTTATTCTTCTTGCTCGTCCTGCCTCTCTTTGTTTTTGTTGTTTAGTTGCTAAGTCATGTCCGACTCTTTTGAGACCTCATGGACTATAGCCCTCTAGGCTTCTCTGTCCATGGAATTCTCCAGGCAAGAATTCTGGAGCAGGTTGCCATTTCCTTCTTTAGGGCATCTTCCTGACCCAGGAATTGAACCTGCGTCTCTTTCATTGGCAGATTGATTCTTTACCACTGAGCCACCTGGGAAGCCCCCTGCCTTTCTTTACTGGTTTGGGGACCTCAAAATGACTGTCAAAGTCCCTTAGCCACCATTTTGTATCCCTGTTGAGCAGCATAAACAGAATAACTTGCTATGCTTTTGCTGATACTGTTATCCTCTTCTAAAAATCCAAATTCTACCCCTCCTTCAGACTCTAACCCCTTGCACTTTTCCTAGATTCATCTAGAGTACATTAAGGTTAATTGAATTAATCCAATGTGCATAGTCTCTACCATACATTTATTGCTTTGCCTACATGTGCTTTATGTATTTTTATATTTTCTCTTAAGTAATATTTTAGGTTTCTCAGTGGCTTACATTTCACTTAGGCAGTATTCCCATCTCCTTTCTTCATAAGGTTGTACACATGGCAGAGTCTCCTAAGCAAATACTCAATGAGTAGAATCACCTCTTCTCATTCAGATGGTTATTTTGATATCATGTGGTTATAACCTTTGATACCATGGAAAAACTTTCATTTAATAATTCATTCTAAGATCCAAACTATATTTATCAAAAAATTTCTCCTGCAAATGATCCTAATTCACTCCTTTTGCGGTTGATGTTATCATCTGGATGAAATGAAAGGAAGAAATGTGATAATAATCATAGTTAATTATTTTGATTTAAAAAAGTTATTTCTTTCTTTGAGTTATTTTCTTAAAAGAAATTTTTCTTGGATTATTGATTTACAATGTGTTAGTTACAGATGTATAGCAAAGGGAATCAGTTCTACATATACACGTATCCACTCTTTTTTAGATTATTTTCCCAAATAGGCCAGTGGAATATTTCTCAGCCATAAAAATGAATGCAATAATGCCATTTGCAACAACATGGATGGACTTGAGTTGTTTTTTTTTTTTAAGGAATTTTTATTTTTTTGTTCAATGAGTTTTAAGACTTTGATGTCTGTGATTGAAAAAGCTGTATCCCATTCTTTCTAATTTTTATTCCCTTGGTAGAATAATTCAAAATGGGACCTGTATAACATCTGAATCAGAATCACTTGGTTTGTTTAAATTGAAGAGTTCAGAGCCCCATTCTAGAACTGCTGAACCAGAAGGTCTTACTGGGAAGCCAGGAGTCTGCTTTTGGCATGCTGCCAGGTAACTCTTAGATATTTAGGAGCTGATAATTATTTTATTTAGTGTTCAATATGTGATAAAGTGAATCTCTGTTTTGCTTTCCTTGTTAAACTTTTTGTTATGTAATTTTAAAGCTATTCAGTTAGGGTGTTTTGTGGCTTAAGACAACTTTTTGCGAGGGCTGGAACCTTCTCTCTCCACTCTGTACACAGACAATCTTACCTTCTGATAACCTACTAAATAGTACCGTAGTCCTAAGTACTAGTGAAACTTATACTGTTATTACAAGTTTGTCTATATGTGACACCCTCCACTTCCACCAGATTGTAAGTTTCTTAAGCATGAGTGTGCACAGTATATAATAGGTTTGTTATACAATAAATGTTTCTTGTTATGAATACCAAATACATTTTATATTGCTATTTAACTGCTTCATATCTGTTAAACATATATTCTCAACATGGGAAAAAAACCTAAGCATAGGTTTGTTTATAGTTCCTTGGTATCCTTTACCCTTCTGGGTACATAGTGAGAGATGAATGTGAGTAAACCACTTCCGTTTACTCACAATATGAGTAAATAAGAATTCATACTTTTAAAAATAATTTAATATAAAACTTAGCAAATTTAATTTATATATTGAAGCAAAACAGGAAGAAAAAAAACCCCAAGCCTTCACTTAGTCCTTTCTGGAAGAATAGCTCAGCAGGGCTGAGTGACATTGTGTTTACAAACACGGTTTCCATAGCTGAGTAAGCTTTTGCAGTGACCAATGATCTCTCATAACCAGCTGAGTCATTGTCTCCTGATGCGTTCTTATTTCTAGCAAGAGCATGAGGTTGGCAAAATTATCCAAAATATTACATCCCAGATCACTCTAGATACAGCCAAGAAGCTTGGTTTTCAAAACAGGAATGTGTAACTAGTAAATCTAAGTGGAAACTTTCTTAGTTTTAGGCAGATGATTTCTTTTTCTCTAATTAAAAGCATATTTAGATGGATATTGTTTGGGGATATATGACTCTCTTAAAACAAGTTTCCTGTTTCTGTTTCATCTCTGAAATAGACAGAACTTTTCTCCAGTTCTGTCTGAGAATAAGTAACTAATGCAATTTGTTCAACAGTGTACAAAAATCAAGGAAAAGAAATAAATCTTAGACTGAGATTAATGTTTTGGAGATGTTGTACTTAGGCTTCTGAATTAACAAGCTATCCTATTCTTACAGGGTTAAGCCTGAGTGATCACCCTCAGACCAGCTTAATGTGATCTTTTGTTTGCACCCCACTTTCTCTATATCCAGGTTCTTTCTATTGTCATATTCAGTTCATAAAACTTCTCATAGCAACTTCATGGCACCCCTCCTACTTAATGGAAAGAAGGGGACTAATGTTTTGAGATTCTGTTATGTGCTTAGTACTCTAAAAATGTTATCTCATTTAGTCCTTAAAATTCTTGAGGTAGATTTTATAATGCTCAATTGACAAATTTAGATTCAAAAAGTCACACAGATGATAGTTAACTAATGCTTAATACCAAGATTTTTATTTTCAGGTCTGGCATTCTCGTTACTGTTCAAGAACCTAGTACTGTGTAGTAAATGGTCAGTGAACTTTGCTGAGTTAATGAATGGCTTCCATGGATGACTAATAGCATTTGAATATCACCTTGAGCCTCTCTGATGCTTCTATTTTCCCTCCTTCCCCCAACTCCCACTGCCTCTCGCTGGCTCTCTTTCTTTCTTTTCCCCATGGTAAACATTTATTTGAATGAATTTGGGTGTCACATGACCCACCCTCTTCCATGAGTAGAAGTCACCTCCAAAATATGTCCTTGACACAAAGCCCTCCATCCGTTGTTGACCTTGTTCTGGAAAACAAAGCTCATTAATTTGTGAGGCAAGCTGTTTCATTCTTGTGTGGTCCTTATTAGAAAGACTTTTCCTTGTACTGAGATAAAATCTGATTCTAAATGGGAAAATAGCATGGCATTATGGGGAAAGCATAGGTCTTGGGTCAGAAAATTGGAATTTGGACTCCAACATTTTCACTTTAGGCAAGAGCCAACTTCTCTGGACCTGCTGCGTCACCTACACAATGGTGGTAGTTGGTAGTGCCTGCATGCCTAACTCTCGGGGTCGTCATGAGAGCCACATTTTGTGGTTCACAGAACATGGGACCGTTCTTTCCAAACAACGGAAGTGAAGTGGAAGTGTTAGTTGCTGAGTTGTGTCCAACTCTTTGTGACTCCACAGACTGTAGCCCATCAGGTTCCTCTGTCCATGGAATACTCCAGGCAAGAATACTGGAGTGGGTAGTCATTCCCTTCTTCAGGGGATCTTTCCAACCCAGGGACTGAATTAGGTCTCCCTTCTGCATTGCCGCGGATTCTTTACCATCTGAGCCACCACGATAAAAAGTTAGTTGTTCCTGTTTCACCCTCAGGGACTTCATAAAATAATTCTACTCACTGTTAATGAAAACAATGATGTGTTTCACTACATCTTCCTTTCTTTAGACCAAAAAACTCTATTTCCTTACATATTTTCAAAGATACAAGATGAATGGGTTTTATATAAAAAATCCTCCTGGCTTCCTCCTGCTGAATTCTCTCTGTTATATCACATGCTTCCTAGAAAGGTACCACAGAACTGGATCCCATACTGCAGAATCATCCTTACTAGCATAGAATGCAGTGTCATAACAGTCCTTGGCTTGGATATGCTTCTTTGATAATACAACCTCAAATTACTCAAGTGTTTCCAACCGTTACATTTCACAGCTAAGATATATTGAGTTTGTGTTTGAGTAAGAGTCAAGTTTTATATTCAGTTTAGTTTAGTGT
>SJYC01054646.1:0-12920 GCA_006408675.1 Madoqua kirkii | reverse complement strand
AGTTAGACAAGGCTGTGGTCCTAGTGTGATTAGACTGACTAGTTTTCTGTGAGTATGGTTTCAATGTGTCTGCCCTCTGATGCCCTCTTGCAATACCTACTGTGTTACTTGGGTTTCTGTTACCTTGGACATGGAGTGTCCCTTCACAGCTGCTCCAGCAAAGCACAGCCTCTGCTCCTTACCTTGGATGAGGGATATCTCCTCACCACCACCTCTCCTGACCTTGAACGTGGAGTAGCTCCTCTCAGCCCTCCAGTGCCTGCACAGCCACTGCTCCTGGGCCTGGGGTTGCTCCTCTCAGCTGCCACCCCTGACCTCGGATGTGGGCTAGCTCCTCTCAGCCATGTTTCTGCAAGGTCCATTGCAGCCGGCGTGCTTCTAAGTTTTATATTAGATGCTATCAATTTAAGTCTTTTAGGTCTTGTATTCATATGATTGTGTTATTTAACCTAAGTATAGACCACTATATTTATTTATTTTTATTTAATTCATCATGGCTTTAGTCCATTTTACAGCCATTGTAACTTTTTTGACTTCTTATTTTTACCTACTAATGTATAGCTACCTCTCCAAGTTTTATGACATCTGCAAAAATGATAAACTAGTTCTTTCTGGTCTTAGCCACATTATTGGGAAGAAAGTTCAATAACGTAAGCTTGAAAAGAAACTTGCGTCTTTTCACTAAAGATTTCCCTCTAATTTTAGTTACTGAACAGTTTATTGCAGTTATCTGTGATAGAACTGCTTCTTCCTTGTAGGCCATTGCCATTCTTGGTCTTCTTAATATACCTAAAACTTGTCAATTACAAATTGACACTTGCCAAGAGTCATTTGCCAGCGACTGAACAAAAACAAGGGCATTTGCTATCTGCCTCTGCTGAGATTGAACCTTGTGGTGCTGCAGCTATTGGCCTTCAACACCCCTTGAGGGAGTTCAGGGTGGAGTGAGGCACTCTCTGCCCCAGGGAAGCTGGTGGGACAGGTCTTTAGATAGGTATTTTCAGGAATTGATTTCGTGATCCCAACTCTTGCCTTCATATCTAGAAAAATCACTAAATCCCTTCTTGGTGGCATTAGCTCCTCTTGACTAGCAGACAACGTTTTGTAAAATAAGTGCTTGATGGCACTGAACCCCCCCTTCACCAAAAGCTTGTGCATTGATCTTCCCCACTGCCCTTTTGGAGCAGGCTCTCATGGCCCTCTGAGGTGCTGCCTCCTGGGCAGCAGTCCTCATTTTGCCCCAAGTAAAACTTAACTCACAACTCTCAAGGTGTGCATCTTTTTTACTTGACAGGCTTAACATAGTGCCTGGCAAATAGAAGCTGCTCTGAGTTTATAATTGGAGAATTAACAAGTGAATGAATTAACATATTAGGCAGTATGCTTTGAGTTAGGTTATTCTGCTAGATATCTACCCATGTAACCTAGCCAACATCTAACTTACATTTTCCTTTTTTTAAATTCACAAATGTACTAAGACAGAGTTTATCAGATAGACCCTAAATCAACAGAAATCTTTCCTTGATCTACTAATTTAATAACCTTATTTTAGAAGGAAATTAGATCTGCTGACAATATCTGATTTTGGTGAACCCATCCATACTTCCCAGGTCAGGGAAGTCTGGCATGCTGCAGTTCTTGGGGTTGCAAAGAGTCGGACAGGACTGAGCGACCCAACAACGATAATCCACACTCACTGGTGAAAGTGGAAGTGAAGTCGCTCAGTTGTGTCCTTGGGCAGCAGTCCTCATTTTGCCCCAAGTAAAACTTAACTCACAACTCTCAAGGTGTGCATCTTTTTTACTTGACAGGCTTAACATAGTGCCTGGCAAATAGAAGCTGCTCTGAGTTTATAATTGGAGAATTAACAAGTGAATGAATTAACATATTAGGCAGTATGCTTTGAGTTAGGTTATTCTGCTAGATATCTACCCATGTAACCTAGCCAACATCTAACTTACATTTTCCTTTTTTTAAATTCACAAATGTACTAAGACAGAGTTTATCAGATAGACCCTAAATCAACAGAAATCTTTCCTTGATCTACTAATTTAATAACCTTATTTTAGAAGGAAATTAGATCTGCTGACAATATCTGATTTTGGTGAACCCATCCATACTTCCCAGGTCAGGGAAGTCTGGCATGCTGCAGTTCTTGGGGTTGCAAAGAGTCGGACAGGACTGAGCGACCCAACAACGATAATCCACACTCACTGGTGAAAGTGGAAGTGAAGTCGCTCAGTTGTGTCCGACTCTTTGCGACCCGTGGAGTGGGTTGCCATTTCCTTCTCCAGGGGATCTTCCCGACCTAGGGATCGAACCCAGGTCTCCCACACTGCAGGCAGACGCTTTAACCTCTGCACTACCAGGTAAGCCCTTAAATACAAGAATACTGTCTCAGAAAACCTCCTATAGAGACACAGAACTTCAGATCCAAGTACTAACATCAAAGATTTCAAGGGAGGAAAGGAAGCCAGGTTGAAAGATGGGGGAGGAGGCGGGAGGGGGGTGGCAAAAGGGGTGGATTTGCAGACGTCCCCTGCCACCTACAGATACTCAGGCATTATGGGACTTTACCTGTAGTTAACGCCTATTTGTTCTTAAGTATCCACATAGTTTCTGTGCACTTACTTCCTCCAGACTTTGCTTCGTGGTCTCCTTAGCTAATTACCTTCTGTTGTGGGATGTACATCTGGGCAAGCACTGCTCCTCCATCACCTTCCTCTCCCTTCCCTGCTCCCTATTTTTCTACTTTCTCTGCTCAATCATTTCAAGGCACACAGTTTTCCTTAAGTGCATTATTGAGAATAGACTCCTCTTTGCCTTGAGTTCTCCAATTTATCCCTCTCCTTTCCTGCCTGAATTCTTCTCTTTAGACTGAAATTGTAAAAGGAGGGTTCAGGATGGGGAACACGTATATACCTATGGCAGATTCATGTTGCTGTATGGCAAAACCAATACAATATTGTAAAGTAATTAACCTCCAGTTAAAATAAATAAACCTATATTTTTTAAAAAAAGTAAATTTAAAACTGTGTTGAAAAAAATGTTGTATCCCAAAGTTGCATTTTTAAAAGCAAATCTGAAAGAAACACATTTTATCTCTACCTAAACAACTAAAATTCATACAACCAATACAAGTACATAAAAAAAAAAATCTACTGACAGATGAGTGGGTCAGTGGTGCTCAGACGGAGAAGAATTATTGCAACTTGGGTGATCAACAAAGATCAAAATAGAAACCTGAATAATCATGATGTGTGGTATTTTATATGGCTAGTTCTGATTCCTTCAGAAGACTAAAAATATTCCATTACATCATTGTGAATTCTGTTTTACTTACCAATCTAATTTATCTATTGAGTCATAGTTTAGATTTTGTCATAAGGACAGGTTTGGCTTAGGTTGGTTTTCTGGGAATAGAGTTAAGTGATGCCATTGATATGTATTTACCTTAAAGAAATAGCCTCTTGTTTGCTAAAAGCATATACACAATCCTCTGCTATTTCCTGTATTTTGATAACAAGTAGTATTTTCTGGAGTGGAAAATATGTGTTATTCTCGTAAAAGTTTATTGTAATCTTAATCTGAAATTAATTAGTAGCTGCATTTCTATACATTTATTCACATATTTTGCCAATCCTTTTTACTGCCAAGTTCAAGGGTATAATTTTGTTCCACATGCCAGCTTTTCCCAAAATTTATCCATAATGATACTATCTTTTATACTTTAGTTATTTTGAAGGCTGCTTTTTATTTTTTATGTAAGAATTGTATGATTTTATACTTAGAATGTTGGTTTACCCCATTTGGTAGTTATCATGTAACAAGATATAATCTCTGAGCTTTTAATTAGTAGAAAAAAAATACAAGTCAGACAGCCTAGGAAGGAATGTAAAAGAAGTCTTAAAATGCAGTCCCATAAATACTGTCTCAATCAGGAACTAAATTACCATGTGATGTAAGGATTGTGTCTATCTCTAGTTGAGTCACACAGTTGTGTCTGACTCTTTGTGACCCCAATGGAAGCAGCATGTCAGGCTTCCCTGTCCTTCACTGTCTCCCGGAGTTTGCTCAAACTCATATCCATCGAGTCAGTGATGCCATCCAACCATCTCGTCCTCTGTCGCCCCTTTCTTGTCTTGTCTTCAGTCTTTCCCAGCATCAGGATCTTTTCTAATGAGTCAGTTCTTCTCATCAAGTGGCCAAAGTTTTGGAGCTTCAGCTTCAGCATCAGTCCTGCCAATGAATATTCAGGGTTGATTTCCTTTTGGATTGACTAGTTTGATCTCCTTGCAGTCCAAGGGACTCTCAAGAGTCTTCTCCAACACTGCAGTTCAAAAGCATCAATTCTTTGGTGTCTAATTCTAGGGGTGCACTGAGGATCTCAATGAGTACTAACATAACTACAACTCATGTTAACGACTGTACTTCCTCTAGGCTACCACTGAAGCTTTATTAAATTCATTTATTTATCTATTTTTCCTATTAGACTGTGTGCTCCTTGAGTGCAGGGTCTGTGAAAAGTATTTAGAAGCAGAGTAACTAAAAGTATGTATTAAAAAATGCCTCTGACAAACTGTAATTTTGAAAAATTACTCTTTTGATATCAGTGTAACAAGCTATAAAAGAGTAACAGCAGTGTCCTCTTTGTAGTTTTGTAGTTATCGTAAAGATAAAATGAGATGCTGTAGGTAAAGATACGGAGAAGGCGATGGCACCCCACTCCAGTACACTTGCCTGGAAAATCCCATGGACAGAGGAGCCTGGTGGGCTGCAGTCCATAGGGTTGCAAAGAGTCGGATACGACTGAGCAACTTCCCTTTCACTTTTCACTTTCATGCATTGGGGAAGGAAATGGAAACCCACTCCAGTGTTCTTGCCTGGAGAATCCCAGGGATGGGGAGCCTGATGGGCTGCCGTCTGTGGGGTTGCACAGAGTTGGACACGACTGAAGCGACTTAGCAGCAGCAGGTAAAGATTAAGTAATTTGAAATGTAAAGAATTTGTCTAAAAGGAGGAACCATGAATGAAAAGGCTGGAATATTTGCCCATAAACAAGATTAAAAGGTAGATAAAAAAATGGGCAAAAATGTTGGTAATACACAGGCCAGATGAAGCATTGTTAAATAAATAAAATATGGAAATTACAATGGCACCTCACTCCAGTACTCTTGCCTGGAAAATCCCACGGACAGAGGAGCCTGGTGGGCTGCAGTCCATGGGGTCGCTAAGAGTCAGACACAACTGAGCCGACTTCACTTTCACTTTTTACTTTCACGCATTGGAGAAGGAAATGGCAACCCACTCCAGTGTTCTTGCCTGGAGAATCCCAGGGACGGGGAGCCTGATGCGTTGCCGTCTACAGCGTTGCATAGAGTCAGACATGACTAAAGTGACTTAGCAGCAGCAGCAGTCTCAGATGGAAAAGAATCTACCTGCAATGTGGGAAACCCAGTTCAATCCCTGGGTTGGGAAGATCCCCTGGAGAAAGGCATGGCAACTCACTCCAGTATTCTTACCTGGAGAATTCCATGGACAGAGGATCCTAGTGAGCTATAGTCGATGGGATTGCAAAGAGTCAGACACGACTGAGCAACTTTCACTTTTTCCCAAGGTCACAGTGCTGGTAGGCTGGTTTCACTGCAAGGTATGTATGACATTAAAGGCTGGCATGGTTCTTTTCAGGATTTAGCACACTTGAAGAAGTTATATCCAACTCTCAATGGCATATCTCTTCATCAGTTTCATTTAAGAAGGATCCCCTTGGCCAAAAGCCCATCTTCATCCAGCCTCTATCCAGCCTCAGGGTGCACAGCGGGGAGACAGTTTTCATGCTATGGTTTCTGGAATTCCCAAGCCAGAAACCCAGTGGTTTCATAACCAACAATATCAATTCTGCCAACAAAAGATGTAGTTTTCCACTTTGAGGAGTCCGCAGGCTTGGCCTTAATGCTTATAGTTGATGCTTACTCAGAGCATGCCGGGCAATACTGTTGCAAATCAGCCAGTAGTGCTAGGGAAGCCACTTGTGCAGCTACACTCACAGGGACTCCAAAAGGTAAAGGAAGCCCAGCTTGCCTCAAAGACTTTGACCTGCTGCAGCCCTGCTCCTCCCACTGTTTACTAATGAGAGTCTCTGCTGTGTTTCTCAGTGCATACTATGGCTGGTCTACCATTTACTAACAGTTCCCCCTAAGTCCTCAACTATGGTTTAACAAATATACTTGAAATCTCACTGAAGTATGTGTTCAGGGCATTACACCAGTTATTATCTGGAAAGATCCCCTAGAGGAGGGCATGTCAACCCACTCCAGTATTCTCACCTGGAGAATCCCATGGACAGAGGAGCCTGATGGGCTACAGTCCATAGGGTTGCAAAGACTTGGATACAACTGAAGTAATAGTGTACACAATGAAAACATAAGTCTAAAATTTCTATATGAATATTAATGGAAATTTTCTTTTCAGTCATTATCATCAAAACCAAGAAATAATAAAAATTTACATCATCTGGTGAATGGATAAAGACTGTGGATATGCATAGAATGAATACTATGAAAGGATAATAGAAAGGAAAGCAATAGAAAGGAAAAAAAAAAAAAACACTGATACATGGATATACCTGAAATTTATTCAGTTTAGTTCAGTTCAGTCACTCAGCCGTGTCCGACTCTTTGTGACCTCACGAATCGCAGCACGCCAGGCCTCCCTTTCCATCACCAACTCCCGGAGTTCACTCAAACTCATGTCCATCGAGTCAGTGATGCCATCCAGCCATCTCATCCTCGGTCGTCCCCTTCTCCTCCTGCCCCCAATCCCTCCCAGCATCAGAGTCTTTTCCAATGAGTCAACTCTTCACATGAGGTGGCCAAAGTATTGTGCTAAGTGAAAGAAGTCAGATTAAAAAGGTTACATACTGTACAATTTCATTTATATGAGATATTGGACAAGGCAAAACCACAGGGACAGAAAAAAAAATGATTACTAGGGAGAAGAGTTAGGGGGACAGAGAACAGATGGAACTCCCCCACCCCCCTACTACGCAGCATATAGGATCTTGGTTCCCAAATCAGGGATCAAACCCATGCCTCTTGTATTGAGAGCATGTAGTTTAACCACTAGATCACCTGGGAATCTCAAGAGAGAATTTTTTAGGGTGATAAAACTACTCTATATTTTGACTGTACTGATGTTTACAATAATAAAGAGGTGTCACAGAGTTGGGCATGACTGAGCAACTGAAGTGCATTGAACTGATGGTTGCATGAATGTGTGCATGCATGCTAAGTCTCTTGAGTTGTGTCTGACTCTTTTCAATCCTATGGATCATAGTCCACTAACTTCCTCTGTCCATGGAATTCCCCAGGCAAGAATACTGGAGTGGGTTGCCATGCCCTCCTCCAGGGGATCTCCATGACCTAGGGATCCAACCTCTGTCTCTTAAGTCTCCTTCATGGGCACTGGCAGGCAGGTTCTTTACCACTTGCACCACCT
This sequence comes from Madoqua kirkii, assembly GCA_006408675.1. NCBI lineage: Eukaryota > Metazoa > Chordata > Mammalia > Artiodactyla > Bovidae > Madoqua > Madoqua kirkii. The sequence continues at coordinate 5,423 of SJYC01054646.1, read as the reverse complement.
GGGAAGCCCTGCATGAATGTATCCTTTGGTTAAATTCTTAGAAAAGGGAAATTATCACTTTAAAAATATAATATCTTAATTACCCTGATTGTGTGTGTGTGTGTTGAGTCACTCAGCCATGTCCAGCTCTTTGCAGTGCCACAAACTGCAGCACGCCAGGCTTCCTTGTCCATCACCAACTCTGGGAGCTTACTCAAACTCATGTCCATCGAGTCAGTGATGCCATCCAATCATCTCATGCTCTGTCATCCCCTTCTCCTTCCACCTTCAATCTTCCCAATCATCAGGGTCATTTCAAATGAGTCAGCTCTTTGCATCAGGTGGCCAGAATATTGGAGTTTCAGCTTCAGCATCAATCCTTCCAATGAATATTTGGGACTGATTTCCTTTAGGATTGACTGGTTGGATTTCCTTGCAGTCCAAGGGACTCTCAAGAGTCCCTTGAGAGGGTCACAATTCAAAACATCAGTTCTTCGGTACTCAACATTCTTTATAATCCAACTAGCTCAGTTTGTAAAGAGTCTGCCTTCAATGCAGGAGACCTGGGCTTGATCCATGGGTTGGGAAGATCCCATTGAGAAGGGAAAGACTACCCACTCCAGTGGTCTGGCCTGGAGAATGCCATGGACTTTATAGTCCATGGGGTCCCAAAGAGTCAGACACAACTGAGGAACTTTCACTTTCACTTTCTCACATCCATACATGACTACTGGAAAAAGCTTAGCTTTGACTAGACCGACCTTTGTCAGCAAAGTAATGTCTCTGCTTTTTAATATGCTATCTACTTTGGTCATAGCTTTTCTTCCAAGGACCAAATATCTTTTAACTTCATGGCTGTAGTCACTGACTGCAATGTTTTTGGAGCCCCCCAAAATAAATCTCATTGTTTCCCCGTCTATTTGCCATGTAGTGATGGGACTAGATGACATGATCTTCGTTTTTTGAATGTTTAGTTTTAAGCCAGCTTTTTCACTCTTTTCTTTCATTTTCACTAAGAGGCTCTTTAGTTCTTATTTTCTTTCTGCCATAAGGGTGGTGTCATCTGTGTTATCTGAGGTTATTGATATTTCTCCTGACAATCTTGATTTCAGTTTGTGCTTTATCCAGCCCAGCATTTCCCATGATGTACTCTGCATATAAGCTAAATAAGCAAGGTGACAATATATAGCCTTGACATACTCCTTTCCCAATTGGAACCAGTTCCATGCCTGTTCCATGCCTGGTTTGAGCCACAGTCAGCTCCTAGTCTTCTTTTTGCTGAATGTATAGAGCTTCTCCATCTTTGGCTGCAAAGAACTAATCAATTTGAGTTCACTATTGATCTGGTGATATCCATGTATAGAGTCCTCTCTTGTATTTTGGAAGGGTCATCTTGACCCTATGCTATGACTGGTATGCTATGACCAGTGCATTCTCTTGGCAAAACTCTGTTAGCCTTTGCCCTGCTTCATTTTGTACTCCGAGGCCAAATTAGCCTGTTACTCCAGGTATCTCTTGACATCCTACTTTTGCCTTCCAGTTCCTTGTGATGGAAAGGACATATTTTGGGGGGTATTAGTTTTAGAAGGTCTTATTGGTCTTCATAGACCCATTCAACATCAGCTTCTTTGGGATTAGTGGTTGGGGCATAGAATTGGATTACTGTGATATTGACTGGTTTGCCTTGGAAACGAACAGAGATCATTCTGTCACTTTTGAGATTGCACCCACATACTGCATTTTGGACTCTTTTGTTGACTATGATGGCTACTCCATTTCTTCTAAGGGATTCTTGCCCACAGTAGTAGATATAATGGTCATCTGAATTAAATTTGCCTGTTCTAGTCCATTTTAGTTTACTGATTCCTAAAATGTTGATTTTTCACTCTTGCCATCTCCTATTTGACCACTTCCAGTTTGCCTTGATTCATGGACCTGACATTCCAGGTTGCTATGCAGTATTGCTCTTTACAGCATCGGACCTTGCTTCCATCACCAGTCTCATTCCCAGCTGGGCGTTGTTCTTGCTTTGGTTCTGTCTCTTCATTCTTTCTGGAGTTATTTCTCCACTGTTCTCCTGAAGCATATTGGGCACCTACTGACCTGGGGAGTTCATCTTTCAGTGTCATATCTTTTTGCCTTTTCATCCTGTTCATGGGGTTCTCTAGGCAAAAATACTGAAGTGGTTTGCCTTCCCTTCTCCAGTCTAAATGTTATTAAATATATGCAAATTCTTATAAATATATAAGAAAAGGCAAACACACTAATTTATAAACATGCAAAGGACTCACCCTAACGATTTACAAAATAAAAATACAAGTAGCTGATTAACTTAAAGATGCCTCACTAATATAAGACTGTGGAGGGAAGTTGGCCGAAACAGTGGAGTAGAAAGACCCTGATCTCACATTCTTGCCAGGCATACCAAAATCACAACCATTTGCAAAAAAATGAAAAAAAAAAAAAAAAAAAGGAAAGAAAGAAAAAGACTGGAACCGACTGGAAAAGATCTACAACTAGAGATACAAAGAAGGAACCATAATGAGAGAGATAGAAAGGACAGACTTTTGATATAGTCAAGTCCCATAACCCTGGTTGGATAAACAATAAATAGGAGAATAATTTCAAAAGGTTCTCCTAAAGGAGTGAGTTCTCTGAGTCCGAAGTCATGCTCCACAACCCAGGGGCATTGGCTTTGAAGAGGTTTACTTTCAGAAGCCAAGAGGGCTGGGACAGTAGAAACTTCACTTTTAAAGGGTTCATACAATATCTCACACACTCTAGGAGCTAGGGCAGAAGCAGTAATTTGATAGAAGCCCAAGTCAGACCTACCTGCTGATTTTGGAAGTCTCTTGACAGGCAGGAGGCAACTGGAGCTCAAACTGGGAACATAGACACTAGTCTACCACCAGGGGGCAGGCACCAGCTCCAGAATTGCCCTGGGCTCCAGCCCTGTCCTCCAGGAACCTGTTTCTTAGGACCAGACTCACCTATAAGAGCACAAAGACAAGCCACAAAAAAAACCTCAGCCCTGTAACCTGCAGACCTAGACCACACACTAGCAAGCCAAACCCTGCCCTGTGACTAGCTAGGCCCTGGCCCCACCTACTAGCAGGACAACACAGGCTTTGGGACAACTCAGACCCTGCATCCAACCTGGTCGGGAACTAGCCGCACCCACCAGTGACCCAACTCCTGGGCCCTGCAACCAGACTTCAGGATGTAACTCTGCCTATCAACACTAGCCCCAGGAAATAGCTTTACCCACCAGTGGGCATTCTTGCTTGGAGAATACCATGGACAGAGGAGCCCCATGAGCTACAGTCCATAGGGTTGCAAAGAGTTGGACATGACTAAAGTGACTTAGCATGCATGCACTCACACCAGTGAGCAAGAAACATCCCCAGCGTCTCCTGGACTCTTACTCCACCAAATCTGAGCCAAAACTATCCCTGAGGTCCCCTAGGGTCCCATAGTCAGACGGCATGTGACCTGTCCTGACTACTTGTGGTCAACAGCCTTTGCACAAGGCAGGGCCTGGCAACCAAGCATACCAAACCACTGATATAGTCTGCCACAACAGAAGGACCCAGGCAGCCCCCATAGAGGGACTCCTAGAGCACACAGCTCAGCTGACTAGAAGGGAGTGTGCTGCTGTAACATATAGGACATCCCCTACCAAAAGTCACTTCCCTAAGGCTGGGAAACGTAACCAGGTTACTAGATACATAAAAATAAAAATAGCAACTTAGGCAAAATGAGACAACAGAGGAACATGTTCCAAAGAAGAAGATAAAATCCCATGACTACTGGTTTTTCCAGTACTCACATACAGATGTGAAAGTTGGACCATAAAGAAGGCTGATTGCTGAGGAACTGATTCTTTCAAACTGTGGTGCTACAGAAGATTCTCAAGAGTCCCCTGGACTGCAAGAAGATCAAACCAGTCAATCCTAAAGGAAATCAACCCTGAATATACATTGAAAGGACTGATGCTGAAGCTGAAGCTCCAGTATTTGGCCACCTGGTACAAAGAGCTGACTCACTGGAAAAGACCTGATGCTGGGAAAGGTTGAGGGCAGGAGGAGAAGGGGGTAACAGAGGATGAGATGGTTGTATGGCATCATTGACTCAATGGCCATGAGTTTAAGTGAACTCTGAGAGATAGTGAAGCACAGGGAAGCCTGGCATGCTGCAGCCCATGGGGTTGCAAAGAGTCGAACAACTTAGCAACTGAACAACAACACAATTCCAGAAAAAGAGCTAGGTGAACTGGAGATTGACAACTCACTCAAATAGGGGTCAGGGCACTGATCATCAAGATGACCAAAAACCTCAGAAGAATGGGTACACAGAGTGAAAACCTATAAGCATTTAATAAAGAGTGAGAAAATATGAAGAAGAAACAAACATAAACAATACAAAAACTGAAATCTAAAAATACACCGAAGCAATGAAGAGTAGATTAAATATTACAGAGGACTGGATCTGCAAGCTGGAAGACAAAGAAGTGGAGATTACTGATATTGAACAGAAAAAGAGAAAAAATAATGAAAAGAAATGAGGATAATTTAAGAGGCTTCTGGGGCAACATGAAGTTTGCAAACACTTATAGGGGTCCCAGAAGGATAAGAGAGATATGAGGCCAATGAACATATTTGAAGACAAAGTAGATGAAAACTGCCATAACTTGGGAAAGGAAACAGTCATTTAGGAGCAGGAAGAAAGGAGAGTGCCAAACAAGATGAAGTCAGAGAACCACATCTAGATACATTGTAACTAAATGCATCTAACTAAAATGACAGAAATTAAAGAGAGATTGTTAAAAATAACAAGGGAAGAACAGCTAGTTACAGGATTTCCCTGGTGGAACAGTGGATAAGAATCAGCCTGCCAGTGTCGGGGGCATGGGGTTTAATCCCCAGTCTGGGAAGATTCCACATGCCTCAGAGCAACTAAGTCTGTGTGCCACAACTACTAAACCCATGTTCTAGAGCCCACCAGTCACAATTACTGAGTCTGCATAGCACAACTAATGCAGCTTGTGCCCCTAGAGCCTGTGTTCTGCCACAAGAGAACCCATGGCAATAAAAAGCCCTTGAATCACAACAAAGCGTGGCCTCTGCTCCTCACAACTAGAGAAACCTGTGTGCAGCAGCAAAGACCTAGCACCACAGGAATAAACTAATAAAATAAAATATCTTTAAAAAAACCTAATTACAAACAAGGAAACTCCCATAAAATTCACAGCTGAGTTTTCAGCAGAAACTCTGTAGACCAGAAGGGAGTGGCACAAGATATTTGAAGTGATGAGTGGGAATAATGTACAACCGAGACACTCAGCAAGAATCTTGTTCAGATTTGTTAGACAGATCAAAAACTACTGACAAGCACAAGCTAAAAGAATTCAGCATCACCAAATAAGCTTTCCAAAAAATGTTAAT
>SJYC01054642.1:0-10844 GCA_006408675.1 Madoqua kirkii | reverse complement strand
AAAAGTGATTTTTACCACCAGTGATATTTAGAATCTTTTCATGTGTTTATTTCCTGTTTGTATCTTTGGAGAAATATCTACTCAATTCCATTATTTTTCAGACTGAATTGTCTTTTTATTGTTGAGTTATATGAATTCTTTATGTTTGAGATATTAAACTTTTATTAGATATATGATTTTAAATACTTTCTATCAACTTTTAGCTTATTTTTTCACCTTCTTGGTAATACTTTGATGCAGAAAAATTTTTAATTTTGAAAAAATTAAATTTATCTTTTCCTTTTGCTGCTTCTGCTTTTAGTATCATGTTTAAGAATCCATTACCAAATCCTAGGTCATGAAGATCTACTACTGTTTTTGTATAATAATTTAATTATTTTTATGTCACGGATCAATTATAAACTAATTTTTGTATATGATGTGAAGTAGGAGGTTCAACTTTATTGTTTTGCATAGGGAAAGTCCAATGTCCCACAACATCTGTGAAGAGACTATTCATTGCCATTAAATATATTTGGCATTTTTGTCAAAAGTCAATTGACCATAGTTATATGGGTTTATTTCTGAACTCTCAATTCTTTTCCATTATGTCTAAAAGTGAAAGGGAAGTCGCTTAGTCGTGTCTGACTCTTTGCGACCCATGGACTGTAGCCCTCCAGCTCCTCCATCCATGGGATTCTCCAGGCAAGAATGCTGGAGTGGGTTGCCATTTTCTTTTCCAGTGGATCTTCCTGACCCAGGGATCAAACCCAGGTCTCCTGCCTTGCAGGCAGACACTTTAACTTCTGAGCCACCAGAGAAGCCATATGCCATAATCATGCTTGGGTTTATTTCTGAACTCTCAATTCTTTTCCATTATGTCTAAAAGTGAAAGGGAAGTCGCTTAGTCGTGTCTGACTCTTTGCGACCCATGGACTGTAGCCCTCCAGGCTCCTCCATCCATGGGATTCTCCAGGCAAGAATGCTGGAGTGGGTTGCCATTTTCTTTTCCAGTGGATCTTCCTGACCCAGGGATCAAACCCAGGTCTCCTGCCTTGCAGGCAGACACTTTAACTTCTGAGCCACCAGAGAAGCCATATGCCATAATCATGCTGCTGCAATTACTGTAGCTTTGAAACAAATTTTGAAATTGGAAAGTATGAGTACTCCAACTTAGCTCTTTTTCAGGGTTTTTTTTTGTTTGTTTGTTTGTTTTTGCTGTTTGAGATTTTTTTCCACATGAATTAAAGGAATGACTTTTTAATTTCTGGAAATTAGGCTGTAGGAATTTTGACAGGAATTGCATTGCATCTGTAGATCACTTTCCCTAGTGCTGACATTTTAACAATATTAAATTTTGTACCATGAACATAGGATGCATTTTTGTTTATTTAGATCCTCTTTTATTTCTTTCAGCAGTATTTTCTGGTTTTCAGTGTATTACTCTTATCTCCTTGATTAATCTATTCCCAAATATTTTACTGTTTTATATTAATTGTAAGTGGAATTGCTTTCTTAATTCTTTTACAGATTATTGCTGGAATATGTAAACACAACTGATTTTTTGCACATTGATCTTATACCCTGAAGCTTTGCTACATTCCTTTATTATCTCTACTAGCTTTCTTGTGGATTCTTTAGAATTTTCTCTATATAGGATTGCGGCACTTATTTAATTTTTTCTTCTGGCTACAACTTCCATTACAACATTAAATTGCTGGTGAAAGAAGCCATCCTTATTTTGTTCATGAGGAAAGCTTCTAGTCCTTCAAAAGGAGGAAAGGAAGAAAGCTTCTAGTCCTTCAAAACTATTTTTTTTTTAAACCTATAAGTCTTTCATAAATGTTCTTTATCATATGGAGGAAGTTCTAGTCTACAATTCACTCCCATTCACTTCTTATCATGAAAGGCAGTTGGAGTTTGTAAAATGCTATTTCTGTGTCAGTTGAGATGATCAGGTGGGGTTTTTTTTTCTTTCATTCTATTAATGTGATATATTACATTGATTAATTTTCTTTAGTGGAACCACTATTGAATTCATGGAATAAATTTTATTTGGTCACAGTATACAATTTCCTATTATTCTCTTGAGGATCTTTGCATCTATATTCATCAAAGATTTTGATCTGTAATTTTCTCTTTTTCTGATGTTCTTATCTGTGTTTCACATTAGATAAAGACTAAGGTAGTGCTGTCTTCATAGTACAAGTTAGAGGTCTTCTCTCCTCTTCTACTCATTGCAAGAATTTGAAAAAGGTTGGAGTTAGTTCTTTTTCAAATGTCTGGTAGAATTCACCAATAAAGCTATCTGGTCCTAGATTTTTCTTTGTTGGGAGATTTTTTGATTCCTGATTCAATCTTTTTACTTGTTATAAGTGCTGAGATTTTCTATTTATTCTTGAATCAGTTTAGGTAGATAATTTGTGTGTTTGTAGGAACTGGTCCATTTTACTGAGGTCATCTAATTTGTTGTTTTATAGTTGTTCACAATAAAAGATAATGATCATTTTTATTTATGATGACTGACAGTAGTGTCCCCACTTCCATTTCTGATTTTGGAATATATACTTCTCTCTTCTTCCTCAAGATGCTATTAATTTTTACTCCTCCTCCTTCTCCCCTGCACTCCTTTCCCTCAATCCTTCTCACCCCTTCTTGCTCGCCTTGTTCTCCCTGTCTTCCTCTATTTACTTTTCTTCCTTCCTTTCTTTCCTCTTTTCTTCCCCCTTCTTTATTATTCTATCAGAAGGCAAACATACTGTAGAGTAGTCCAGCTTCAAAATTTAACCCTTGCTCTTGCCTGGAGAATCCTAGGGATGGGGGAGCCTGGTGGGCTGCCATTTAAGGGGCCGCACAGAGTCAGGCACCACTGAAGCAACAGCAGCTTGGCAACTTTGCCCCAAGTCCAGATCTGCCTCACGTCTCTGCTTTGCTTTACAACAGAAACCCTTGAAAGAGTGATCTATACCAGCTGTCTCCAGTGTCTTTCCGCTGGTTCTCTCTTGAAGCCATTTCAATTAAGTTGTCAGTGAAGCATCTCTTGTCCAATTCCATAACAACCTCCGCGTTTAGTCATCATTTGACTGGTCCACACTCAGTACTCTGAACTCTCCCTTAACTCCTTTCGTTCTCGGTGATCTTCTCTCACCTCATCACTTTAAACACCACTGATACACAGAAGACTCCCAGATGCCGTATTTCTAGTACTGACAGCCTCTGCTTTGAACTCCAGGATAGTAAATCCAACTCTTTGCAATCTCTATTTGTATGTTTAACGTCTCACACTTAATAAGCCCCAGTCTTTTTCTTCACACCTCCTCTTCCTGCGGTTTTCCTTATTTCAGTAAATCCCAACCTCAGGTTTACAGTTATTCTTGCCAAGATATCTTCAAGCTGTTCTTGACTTTTTTCCCTCTCAGAGTCTGTATCTAATCCATTAGCAAAATCGTTTGTCTTTTTAAATATACAGAATACGACCTTTCTCCCCATCGGAACTGCTATCATCTTGATCCCAGTTATCATCTCACCTTATTGTAATAGCCTCTTTATAAAATAATTCATTGGCTGGATGGGGACCCTTGTTGCATCGTGCAGCATCTTTGACTGTGGCGTTCTGGCTCTCTAGTTGTGGTGCCCAGGCGTCAATATTTGTGGCGCAGAGGCTCAGGAGTGGCATCACACCGGCTTGGTTGCTCCGTGGCTTGTGGGATGCTAGTCCTCAACCAAGAACTGAACCCTCCTCCCCTGCACTGTGAAGTGGATTCTTAACCCCTACACCATCAGGAAGTCCCTGTAAATGGCCCCTTAACTGATATCCCTGCTATAGCTTTTGTGTTCTTCTCATTGAACCAGAGTGTTCTTTTTGAACACTGAGTTGATTTATGCCTTTGTTCAAAATCCTCCAGTTTGTCCTCTCTCCCCTGAGTGAATGCTGAAGTCCTGCAAAGCTTTACACAATCTGTCCTCTGTTAAATCTCTGAGTTTATTTCCTGCTACTGACCACCTAGCCTGCCAGCTGTAGCCCTTGAGTGTTTCTATGGTTCCTAGTGATTTTGGTGCTTGCCGTTCCTCTGCTGGAGGGCTCCATTTTTCACAGCCTTGGCTCATTCCTTCTATTCAGGAAGTGCAACACCCACCCTCCTACCCCCCACCTCTTTCTGAACGCTCTGTGTGTCGTGCCTGCACTTTTTCTCTACAGCATTTGTCACCATCTGTCACACTACTGTTGTTAAGTGGTTCAGTCATGTCCGACTCTTTGTGACCCCACAAACAGCAGCACACCAGGATTCCCTGTCCTTCACCAACTCCTGGAGCTTGCTCAGACTCATGTCCATTCAGTTGGTGATACCATCCAACCATCTCATCCTCTGTTGTCCCCTTCTCCTCCTGCCTTCAATCCCTCTCAGCATCAGGGTCTTTTCTAATGAGTCTGCTCTTCACATCAGATGGCCAAAGTATTGGAGCTTCAGCTTCAGCATCAGTCCTTCCAGTGAATATTCAGGACTGATTTCCTTTAGGATTGCCTGGTTTGATGTCCTTGCAGTCCAAGGGACTCTCAAGAGTCTTCTGCAACACCACAGTTTAAAAGCATTAGTTCTTTGGAGTTCAGTCTTCTTTATAGTCCAACTCTCACCTCTGTAGATGACTTCTGGAAAAACCATAGCTTTGACTAGACGGATCTTTTTTGACAACGTAATGTCTCTGCTTTTTAATATGCTGTCTAGGTTTGTCGTTGCTTTTCTTCCAAGGAGCAAGCATCTTTTAATTTCATGACTGCAGTCACCATCTGCAGTGATCTGGGAGCCCCAGGAAAGAAAGTGTCACTGTTTCCATTGTTTCCCCATCTATTTGCTGTGAATTGATGGGACTGCATGCCATGATCTTAGTTTATTGAAGGTTGAGTTGTAAGCCAGCTTTTTCACTCTCCTCTTTCACTTTCATCAAGAGGCTCTTTAGTTCCTCTTCGCTTTCTGCCATAAGGGTGGTGCCGTCTGCATATCTGAGGTTATTGTTATTTCTACCAGCAATCTTGATTCCAGCTTGTGCTCCACCTGCATATAAGTTAAATAAGCAAGGGGACAATAAACAGCCTTGATGTACTCCTTTCCCAATTTGGAAAGAGTCCATCATTCCATGTCTGGTTCTAACTGTTGCTTCCTGACCTCCATACAGGTTTTTCAGGAGGCAGGTAAGATAGTCTAGTAGTCTCATCTCTTTAAGAATTTTCCACAGTTTGTTGTGATCCACACTGTCAAAGGTTTTATCATAGTCAATGAAGCAAAAATAGATGTTTTTCTAGAATTCTCTTGTTTTTTCTATGATCTAATGGATGTTTGTTGGAAATTTGATCTCTGGGTCCTCTGCCTTTTCTAAAACCAGCTTGAATATCTGGAAGTTCTCAGTTCACATACTATTGAAGCCTAGCCTGGAGAATTTTTGAGTATTAATTTACTATCATGTGAAATGAGTACAATTGTGTGGTAGTCTGAATATTCTTTGGCATTGCCTTTCTTTGGGATTGGAATGAAACCTGACCTTTTCCAGTCCTGTGGCCACTGCTGAGTTTTGCTGGCATATTGAGTGCAGCACTTTCACAGCATTATCTTTTAGGATTTGAAACAGCTTAGCTGGAATTCCATCACCTTCACTAACTTTGTTCTTATTGATGCTTCCTAAAGCCCACTTGACTTTGCATTCCAGGATGTTTAGCTCTAGGTGAGTGATCACACCATCATGGTTCTCTGGATCATTAAGATCTTTTTTGTACATTTCTTCTGTGTATTCTTGCTACTTCTTCTTAATATCTTCTGCTTCTGTTTGGTCCATACCATTTCTGTCCTTTATTGTACGCATCTTTGCATGAAACACCCCGTTGGTGTCTCTTTCTTGAAGAGATCTCTAGTCTTTCCCATTTTATTATTTTCCTCTTTTCCTTTGTATTGATCACTGAGGAAGACTTTCTTATCTCTCCTTTGTATATTCTTTGGAACTCCTCATTCTGATGGATATATCATTCCTTTTCTCCTTTGCCTTTCACTTCTCGTCTTTTCTCAGCTATTTGAAAGCCTTCCTCAGACAACCATTTTGCCTTTTTGCATTTCTTTTTCTTGCAGATGGTTTTAATCACCACCTCCTGTACAATGTCATGAACCCCCACCCATAGTTCTTCAGGCACTCTTTCTATCACATCTAATCCCTTGAATCTATTTGTCATTTCCACTGTATAATCATTAGGAATTTGATTTAGGTCATACCTGAATGGTCTAGTGGTTTTCCATACATTCTTCAACTTAAGCCTGAATTTGGCAATAAGGAATTCATGATCTAAGCCACAGTCAGCTACAGGTATTCTTTTTGCTGACTGTATAGAGCTTTTCCATCTTCAGTTGCAAAGAATATACTCAATCTATTTTGGTATTGACCATCTGGTGATGTCCATGTGTACAGTCTACTCTTGTGTTGTTGCAAGAGGATGTTTGCTATGACCAGTGCATTCTTTTGGCAAAACTCTGTTAGCTTTTGCCCTGCTTCATTTTGTACTCCAAGGCCAAATTTGCCTGTTACTGTAGGTATCTCGATTTCCTACTTTTGCATTCTAGTCCTCTATGATGAAAAGGACATCTTTTTTGGTGTTAATTCTAAAAGATCTTGTAGGTCATCAGAGAACTGTTCAACTTCAGCTTCTTGGCATTAGTGATTGGAGCATAGACTTGGATTGCTGTGGTACTGAATGGTTTGCCTTGGAAATGAACAGAGATCATTCTGTCATTGTTGAGAATGTACCCATGTACTGCCTTTGTACTCTTTTGTTGACTATGATGGCTACTGCATTTCTTCTAAGGGATTCTTGCCCACAGCAGTAGATATAATGGGCTCTCCTTTCGGCTCATCTGATAAAGAACCCACCTGCAAGGTGGAAGACCTGGGTTTGATCCCTGGGTTGAGAAGATCTCCTGGAGAAGGGAAAGGCTACCCATTCCAGCATTCTGGCCTGGAGAATTCCCCGGACTATATAGCCCTCATCTGAATTAAATTCACCCATTCTGGTCCATTTTAGTTCACTGATTCCTAAAATGTCAGTGTTCACTCTTGCCATCTCCTTTTTGACCCTTCCCATTTACTTTGATTCATGGATCTAACATTCCAGGTTCCTGTGCATGTTATATATTTCACTTATTAGTCTGACTTTTTAATGTCATCCTGATGGAAATTTGCACTCCAAAAAAGTAAGAATATCTGCTTTATTTTTTGTCTCTACTTCCATACCCACATGTTGAATAATACCTGGCAGAAGAAATAAACATTTATTCAGCAAATGACTAGAAATTACATCCTCGTGACATAATCTTGTATATTCTCCTATTGCCTTTAGTGATTTTCTATTCCCTGCTTTTCACATATGACTTATTATTTATTATTGCTAAAACATTTATCCATTGCTCAAGTCAACCATTTTACAATTAAAAAAAAATGAGGCCTTGTGGTTTAAGAGACTCATTTAGAGTTATGGGCGGCTTTGGTGACAGAGACTCAAGTATAAGCTGAAGCTCTTGACATTCATCTTCCAGGTGGTCTGTGTGACTCTTTCTCAAACTGCTTGGCTTCTAACCTCAAAAGAGGAAAATTGTTTGGGTTTGGCAGTTCAGACTCACTGCTCTGGTCTGATTCCTCACCCTCTGTCTTCTCTCTGTGTCGGAAATGTTGTTTCTCCAGCCGCAAGTAACAGGCCCAGCTTTATATTTCTCAACAGGGCATGAAACCACTTTATGCTCTGCTAGTTTTCAGGAACACTTAAGCAATGCTGGGATGTTAGGTCCCAGGTCACTCGGGATCACAGAACTTCCCAAGTGAAAGGGAACAAGAGTTTCTCCCAAGCCAGCTTTTATAGCGGAGGCTCCTGAAGCCCAGAGTTAGGGTATGGGGAGGCAAGACGAGACAGGTTTGTATGACCAATGTGCTTTCCACATGTTAAGCTTCCTGCCAGTGACCCAATGACCACTTTTGACTAAATGTCTTTTCAAACTGGAGATTTAATTTTTAATCTCCCAATTGCAGGTTATACATTTCTTATCTAGGAAAATGGATTTTGTTTCCCTTGAGGTATGCCTCCTATGGCCAAGTCTTCATTAGTCCGGAAAGAATGATGCACTTTAAGGGTTTGGGGTTTTTCTGTACCCTTTTCCTCAGGCCCTCACATAAAGGAGTACAGGCCCCACTGCTAAGGGGGAGGCAGGTACAATGGACCTCAGTGAGGCCCTCTATGGTCATCATCAACAGAGCTACCATATAACCCACAGAAATGGAACATGAAAATGTGCTATATCAAGCAAGTGGTCTGGAGTCACTTAGCTAGAGAATAGCAAAAGAAAGACTATAACTAGAGTTTTTACTCTAGGTTCCATTTTTTATGCAGAATATTTTATTTGTGTATTTGATAACTGTACAGATGTCTCTGCCCTCATCTTTATCCTGTATTCTTACTGAATCACAAAATCCCTAAAGAATGAGACTTGTATCTGTTTAACTTCATTTGTACACTTTCAGCAGAGTATAAACATCAGATGGTCCAGGTTTCATTTTTGTTTCCATTGCAGTGGAATTGTGCTATGTTTTGGACAGAAATAATAGCTGATTACCACAATTGACTAGGAAGCTGCAATAGCAGTAGAGCCTTGTCATTCTGGACATTCGTTTAGTCAAGTTTATTACATCCATGCCATTGGCCAAATGTTTCCTAGGATCTGGAGATACAAAGTGTACATAAGCCTTGCCTTGCTGACATTATTAAAGACAGATGTGCCAACAAGTAAAAACAGCAATGTGTATTGAATACTATCACAGAGAAATTATGGGAAAGAAACCCAAACCTAGGTAAGAACAAGTATGAATTCTTTAGATGAAGTTGGAGTAATCAATAAATGAGGAGGAGGCAATATAATCCAAATAGTAGGAATTGCACATTCACAGACAAGCAGGCAAGATGAAGCCTGGCATTTTACCCAGAATCACATGTTACTCAGGTGGGAGTTCCACAGGGAGGAGGACGTGCTGAAGATCACAAGTGAGGTTTTAAGGAAATTACTTGTGCAGTACATCATTAAAGAATTTGAAAAAAAAAAAAAAAAGGACACAATTACTCACCAGGTTGGGAGACGGAAGGAAAGTCCCTAAGACAGAGACCAACGGAAGATTGGTCAGTGATCCACAGTTTGATTCAGTTCACTCAGTGCTGTGGGCACTGTGCTGAAGATCCAGGATATGTTCTAAGACTGATGAAAAGTTCTGAGACGTGAAAAGAAAAGGATGTTCTCTAAAATACGAAAAACTGCAGAAATAAAATTTCATCTGCTGAATTAAAACCTCTAAAGAATGTACGTTGTGTCAGTGGCAAACATTTGTTTTCAAAACAATGATTTGAGTAGGTTTTCTCACTTTGCAAGAGTTGCAAAGAATGCAAAATTTTGCTGAGAAATCAGAGCCAACCAAAAAGTGTTACTCCAAGGTAAATTTCCAAAGAAAATTTAGAAACTCTTTTTACATGAAAAGAAATATTAGTTTATGGAGTGGTAGGTGGATTTTAATGTGTTTTTCACATGGTGTGGGATAGGACCCCTGAAAGTCAGAATTCCCAGGATTTCTGAGGTCTTAAAATGGCCCTGACCTTCAGCAGAGGAGCTGTGAAGTCATATTTAGGAGGTAGACTTGGCAGTGTAAGAGGATAGAGAGGTTTTTTGGTGCAGTGTTACTGGATGGAGAAGAAAGTTTATTCAGGCAGAAAGAACCAAGAATTCATAGCCTGCTCTGGTCTCAGTTCTGACGCTTGTTGGCAAGGATCTTGGGAAAACCACTTCAGTTCCCTGTGCCTCATTTTCCTCCTCTGGCAAATGTGTAGTTGGTCTAAAATCAGCTGTCATGTGGCCCATAGAAATAGCTGGCTGACACAACTTATTTTTGACTTAATTTTTGTTAAGGTAACACATAGATTCAGTTTCAAAAAGTCAAACGTATATCAAGACTTGCAACAATAGAATAGTGTTTCCCTGCTTTACCCCTCCCTAACTTTGAATCCTGCTTCCAACAAGCAATAACTTTTAATCCAACAAGTTCTCCTAGTAGTCCCTTTTTTAAAAAAGAAATGTGTTTATTCCATAATGCTTTAATTTTTCAATTTTAATTCTCACAAGAGCTGGAATTAGGGTGAAGCAAGTATGGCTCTTACCTTCACAATATTTACTTCAGGCAAAATATTTGTGGGGATGCCACAAAAGTTAGAAATCAAAATAAGTAAAATTTTAATGCAATATTTGAAAAAATCAAAATTATACAAAGTTTTTTTTGATGGGTAAAATATCAAAATTCACAATAAAGGTAGGATCTGACAGGGCTGCAAATAGGAGGAAATGAGTGAAGCTGAACTGTATGGCATAGAATAGGATTCTGTCTGTCCTTAAACTTTTGCTATTGGCAAGTAGGAATTCCCACCCTGCAAAGTAGAATTTAGCTCTTCTTTGTCACACCCTGGCTCCCCTATTTTCCTCCCTAATCCCCTTCCACCTCATTAGAAATCACCTGGGGGTTTCTAAAAATTGTCACGGCCCAGTCTGTGTGCCAAACCAATTAAACCAGATTGAGATGGAAGGCTTCAGTGTTTTTTAAAAGACCCTTGCATGGTTCTACTGTGCAGCCCAAATTGTGAACCACTGCAACAGAGTGACATCATAATTTCAACTGAATGACAGTAAAGTGTTTACATCACTTGAACAATACACAGTTGTTCACAACTGAGCCCATAATGTACAATATTTATGTTTTGATATTGCATAAGTTTTCTTTTATCCTTGCTTAATTTTTGTATATTGATCATT
>SJYC01054639.1:0-38587 GCA_006408675.1 Madoqua kirkii | reverse complement strand
TATAACCTTATCTAGTAACAAATTAGATAAGGATATTTTTTAAAAAGTTATAAAAAAGTTATAAAAGTTTAAAAAAGTTATAAAAGTAACTCTTTAACATGAAAAGAAGCTCAACTTTATTCAGAAAAGAGAAATGAAAATCATGATA
The DNA here is from genome assembly GCA_006408675.1 of Madoqua kirkii. Taxonomy (NCBI): domain Eukaryota; kingdom Metazoa; phylum Chordata; class Mammalia; order Artiodactyla; family Bovidae; genus Madoqua; species Madoqua kirkii. The sequence continues at coordinate 38,439 of SJYC01054639.1, read as the reverse complement.
TTGGCAAAGATAAAAAATGAAACCATTGAATTGAGTTGGGGTTGAGGATGAAGGGAAATAAATATCCTCAAACATTTTTGGCAAAAGGAAAAATTGCTACAACTCCAGTGTAAAGCAATCTGGCTATCTCTAAAACAAAAATGCAAATCCCTTGATTCAAGCAATTATATTACTGATTTTTCCTGAAGATGATTATTTTTTACAAATGTGAAATGAGGACTGCATAAATGTATCCACTGCAATATTGTTTGTAGTAGGGAAAAATAGGAAACCACATAAGTGTCCATCAAGAGGGGTCAGGTTAAATAAATTGCATTAGTTCTACACTATGGTCTACTATATAGCATTTAATAGAAGTAAAATTGGTTTTTATGGACTGATATAATCTGCAATCTGCAACATAAATTTTTAAAGCGAAAAATTCAAGATGCAAAACATGTGTACCAAGCTACCATTTTGTAAAAATATATTTTCATATTTACTTTCCCAAACAAAATATCTCTGGATAAGAAATGATAACAGGGGAGAACAAGATGGCAGAAGAGTAGGTGGACATGGAGTACATCGCTCTCCATGGACACATAAGGAATACACCTTCAGACACAGAAGTGCATGCATAACATCAGCTGAGAGCGGATAGGAGTACCTGACCAGCGGAAAAGAATATATAGAACCATGCACAACTTGGTAAGATGAAGGAACTAGGGGGAAAAACAGGATTTGACCTGCCCTCCACAGTGGGGGAACTGAAGCAGGGGTCTGTTCCCCACATCGGGGCAATTGTCTGGGTTAGAGGAGGAACATTTAAGGCTGAGAGTGAAGCAGTTGATCTGCAGCACCCTAAATGGAATGAGAACAGACAGTCCTTGCCACAGCCATACACACCCTAGATAGGGACACAGGTCCCTTGGAAGGCGCAGCAGCTGGGAGCTGGAGTTAGGGGTTGTGGAGCAATCCCAGGGTGAGGGCTGCTGTTGACTGCAGAGAGATAGACTGAGGGGACGTGAGGGAGGAGACTGTGGTGGGAAATGCTTGTGGAGGAAAGCCAGGCAGCCATGGAAGCAAGGCGATACTGCTGAGTCATGCATAGCGGGTGGAGCCATCCCCATAGCCTCTCTCCCTACACACCAGCATCCGCAGCTGACCAGCAGAGAGGCTGGCCCATCAAACGCCTGATGCGCTGAACTAGACTAGGACCCCACTCAGGGGGTGCCACTCTATATGCCTGACATACTGAACAACAGAGAAGAACCCCAGACAAGGGAGCCCTCTAAGTGCCTGAACTGGTGGAGCTATGGAAAAAGACTGGCCAAAGAAGCCTTCTGATGGCCAGGTGCAAGAGGCTCGAAAAAAACCCTGATAGGGCCATAGCTCCTGGGGTGGAGGCAGTCCATGTCCCTGAACACTTGCAACTGTGCCAACTTCATTTTTAGCCCTGACTGGGGCAGAGCTGCCACAGGCAAGAAAAGTCTTGTGTCTATGCATGCAAGGTTGCTTTGGCCGTGTTAAACTCTTTGTGACCCTGTAGACTGTGGCCTCTGGGCTTCTCTGTCAGGGGGGTTCTCCAGAAAAGAATACTGGAGCATATTGGCCAATACTGGTTGCCATACCCTTCAAGAGCACTGTATTTCCTGCTGCCCTAGCCTCCAGTTCCTGAGTACCTGGTGCTGCCAGAATCCCTGTACCCAAGCAGCTGTACCACCTCCACACCTGGCCCTCACAGGGACAAAAGCAAGTCCTCCAGGGCAGCCTCAGGAGCAAACCCCAGGGGACGACCCACATGCAGAGGTGGAAATAAAACCATTGAAATCCAGGGGCAGTGTGACTAAAGAAGACTCAAAACCTTCCCACTAACTGTACAAGCTGCAGATTAAATCCACATGATCAACTAGGCAGACTCTGTACCTGTGGATTATGTAAAAGTGTATTGAGAGTTCCAGCAAAACACAACACACTAGTTCTGATATCTGTGGACATTGGAGGCAAGAACACACAGGAGTAGGACCAGATTAGAATCTGAGCTGCCAGATCTCTGGCCAACAGGTCCAGAGATCAACATAGAGTTGGAGGGTATCCTAGGGAGGTGAGGTGGACTATGACTCCCAGGAAGGGAAGGGACTCTGATAGCAGTGACTCAAGAAAAACATTTATTATTCTTATGTTTTGACTTGTTCTGTAGACTCTTTTGGATTTTTTTTCCCTTTCCCCTCCCCCTGTTGTAGTTGTTCATTTTATTGGCACTATAACATCTAATTAAGCTTTGGAGCTTTATTTTTTTTTCTCGGCCGCATTTTTTATTGCTTTATAAACCTCTGACTCTACATTGGGCTTTTGCAGTTCTGTAGAGTGCTCTTTTTTTTTCTCTCTCTCTCTCTCTTTTTATGGTTTTAATTTTTAAACCTATGATTATTTTTCTACATTTACTCCTTTGTTTGCTTTTCCTACTGTTCTTTCCCCCTTGCAGTTAATTTTTAATGTATATAAATCTTCTATATCCACCTCTATTTAACGTTGCATATCTGTTCTTTCTTTCCTTTCCTCTCAACATATATTTGTTAGTGTTATTTTCATAGCTTTATTCCCCTGTTGGCACCTTGCATCAGTTTTATTTTCCAGTTTGTGCTTTAGTTAGTTTTGTTCTTAACTGGTAGATATAATTTTTGGTTTCCTTTGTTGCCAGGTCAGTCTATTGTACTTTATTTTAGTTGTACTGTTTTGACTTTGCTTATGGGTGTATATGTATATGTGTATATTCCATTATTTTTGCTATTATTTGCCTGATTTTCTAACACCATTTACCTGGGGTTCATCTTTGGTTTCTCATTTTGGGGTATTTGTTTTAATCTCACTTAATGCCATAACAAACCACTTGTGGGATTTTCTTTCCTGACCAGAGATCAAGCCCTGAGCCTTTGGAGTGGGAGCACTGGCTCCAACACCCTAGACTACCAGAGATCTAACCCTAGGGAGTATCAAATAGTGAGAACTCCCACAAAGGAAGCCACTTGAATACAAGACCCAGCATCACCCAACCACCATCTAAACAACAAACAAAACTAAAATACAAACCAAATCAAGAGCAGACAGGACTACCAACTCACTCAACCTTGCCCATCAGAGGAAAAATAAACAAAGCAACCAACAAAAGCTCAGCACAAATCTCACACTGTACGAAGCTCACACAAACTACTGGACCAACTTTAACAAAGGCAGAAACCAAAAGGAAGAAAGAATTAAACCTTGAAGCCTGGGAAAAGGAGACCTCAAACACAATGTTTTTAAAAAAACAATGAAAAGGAAGATAAATACTATGCAAATGAAGGAACAAAACTAGAAACACAGAAGTCCAAATAAATGAAGAGGAAATAGGCAAACTACCTGAAAAAAAAAAAATCAGAATAATGATAGCAAAGAAGATCAAAAACCTTGAACACAAAATGGAGAAAATGCAAGAATCAATTAACAAAGACCTAGAAAAATTAAAGAATAAACATATAATAACACAATTACCAAAATTAAAAATATTCTAGAAGGAACCAGTAGCAGAAAATCTGAAGCAGAAGAACGAATCAGTGAGCTGGAAGATAAAATGGTGGAAATAACTTCTGAAGAGCAAAATAAAGTAAAAAGAATGAAAAGAACTGAGGATAGTCTCAGAGATGTCTGAGACAATATCAAATGCAGCAACATTCAAATTATAGGGGTCCCAGAAGAAGAAGAAAAAAACAAAGGGTATGAGAATATTTTTGAAGAGATTATATTTGAAAATTTCCCCAGCATAGAAAAAGAAATAGTTAAATCCAAAAGGTTCAAAGAATCCCATACAAGATAAACCCAAGGAGAAACATGCCAAGACACATACTAATTGAACTAACAAAGACTAAACACAAAGAAAGAATATCAAGAGTAGCAAAGGAAAAGCAACAAGTAACATACAAGGGAAACCCCACACATTTAACAGTGGATCATTCAGCAAAAACTCTGCAGGCCAGAAGGGAGTGGCAAGATAAATTTACAGTATTATAAAGGAAAAATCTACAACCAAAATTACTGCACCCAGCAAGGATCTCATTCAAAATTGATGGAGAAATAAAAAGCTTTTCCAATAAGCAAAAGTTAGAATTCAGTACCACCAAACCAACCAGCTTTACAACAAATGTTAGAGGGACTTACATAGTCAAGAAATACAAGAGAAGAAAAAAGATCCACAAAACCAATCCCAAACAATTAAGAAAAATGGCAATAGGAACATATATATCAATAATTACTTTAAATGGAAATGGATTAAATGCTACAACCAAGAGATACAGACTGGCTAAATGGATACAAAAACAAGATCCACATATGTGCTGTCTACAAGAAACCCACTTCAGACCTGAAGACACACATAGACTGAAAGTGGAAGGATGGAAAAATATATTCCATGCAAACGGGAAACGAAAGCTGGAGTAGCAATCCTCATATCAGACAAAATAGACCTTAAAATAAAGAAGATTACGAGATACATAATGATCAAGGGATCAATCCAAGAGTAGGCTATAACAACAGTTAATATCTCTACACCCAACATAGGAGCACCTTAACACTAACAGGCATAAAAGGAGAAACTGGCAGTAGCACAGTAATAGTAGTAAACTTTAACACCCCACTCACACCAATGGACAGATCATCAAAATATAAAATTAATAAGGAAACACAAGTCTTAAATGATACATTAGATGAGATGGATTTCATTGGAATCTTCAGGACATTCTATCCAAATGCAGAAGAATACACCTTCTTCCCAAGGGCAAATGGAACATTCTCCAGCCTAGATGACATCTTAGGTCATAAATCAAACCTCAGTAAATTTAAGAAAATTTGATATTGTATCAATCATCTTCTCCAACCACAACACTATGAGACTAGATATCAATTACAAGAAAAAAACTGTAAGAAACACAAAGACATGGAGATTAAATAATACATTTCTAAATAACAGATTACTGAAGAAATCAAAAGGGAAATTAAAAGATTTCTAGAAACAAATGACAATGAAACACAACAACTCAAAACCTATGGGATGCAGCAAAAGCAGCTAAGAGGGAAATTTATAGCAATACAATCCTACCTCAGGAAACAAGAAAAACATTGAATAGACAACCTAGCTTTACACTTAAAACAACTGGAAAAAGAAGAAGAAGAAGAAGAAAACCCCCAAAATTAGCAGAAGGAAAGAAATCATAAAGATCTGAGCAGAAATAAATGAAAGAGAAATGAAAGAAAAAACAGTAAAGATTAATAAAACTGAAAGCTGGTTTTTTGAGAAGATAAAATTGAAAAACATTTAGCCACACTCATCAAAAAATAAGAGAGAAGAATCAAATCAACAAAACTAGAAAAAGGAGATGTTACAACAGATAATGCAGAAATGCAAAGGATTATAAGAGGCTATTATGAACAACTATATGGCAACAAAATGGATAATCTGGAAGAAATGGACAGATTCTTAGAAAGGTTCCATCTTCCAAGACTGAACCAGAAAGAAATAGACAGTATGAACAACCCAATTACAAGCACTGAAACTGAAGCTATGATCAAAAATTCCCCCCAAAAACAAAAGCCCAGGACCAGATGGCTTCACAGGAGAATTCTATTAAACACTGAGAGAAGAGCTAATGCCTATCCTTCTAAAACTGTTTCAAAAAATTACAGAGGAAGGAACACTTCCAAACTCATTCTACAAGGTCATCACCCTGATACCAAAACCAGACAAAGAAAACACAAAGTAAGAAAACTACAGGCTAATATCACTGATGAACATAGATGCAGAAATCCTCAACAAAATTTTAGCAAACAGAACTCAGAAACACATCAAAAGCTCATACACCATGATCAAGTTGGATTTATTTTAGGGATACAAAGATTCTTCAGTATACACAAATCAATCACTGTGATACACCATATTAACAAATTGAAAGATAAAAACCATATGATAATCTCAATAAATGCAGAAAAAGCCTTTGACAAAATTCAGCACCCATTCATTTTTAAAACTCTTCCAAAAATGGGCATAGAAGGAACCTACCTCAACATTGTAAATGCCATATATGCTAAGCCTACAGCAAACATTATTCTCAATGGTGAAAAACTTAAAGCACTCCTCCTAAGATCAGGAACCAGACAAGGGTGTCCATTTTCACCACTATTATTCAATGTAGTTTTGGAAGTCCTCGCTACAGCAATCAGAGAAGAAAAAGAAATGAAAGGAATCCAAAATGGAAAAGAAGCAAAGCTCTCACTGTCTGCAAATGACTTGATACTGTAAATAGAAAACCCTAAAGACAGTATCAGAAAATTACTAGAGCTAATCAGTGAACTTAGCAAAGTCACATGATATGAAATCAATACACAGAAGTCACTTGCATTCCTATATACTGACAATGAAAAACTAAAAAGAGAAATTAAGGAATCGACCCCATTCACCATTGCAACAAAAACAATAGAATATCTAGGAATAAACTTAGCCAAGGAGACAAAAGAACTATATACAGAAAATTACAAGAAAGTGATGAAAGAAATGAAAGATGACATAAACAGATGGAGAGATATTACACATATGTTCCTAGGTAGGAAGAATCAATATTATGAAAATGACTATACACCAAATGCAATCTACAGTTTCAGCACAATCTTTATGAAATTACCAATGGCATTTTTCACAGAACTAGAACAAAAATCTCGTATTTCATATGGAACCTCAAAAGACCCCAAATAACCAAAGCAGTCTTGAGAAAGAAGAATGGAGCTGGAGGAGTCAACCTTCCTGACTTCAGATTATACTACAAAGCTACAGTCATCAAGACAGTATGGTACTGGCACAAAAACAGAAGTATAGAGCAATGGAACAAGATAGAAAGTTCAGAAATAAACCCATGCACCTATGGGAACCTTATTTTTGAAGAAGGCAAGAATATACAAAGGGGCAAAAACAGCCTTTTCAGTAAATGGTGCTGAGAAAACTGGACAGCTACATGTAAAAGAATGAAATTAAGACACTTCCTAACACCACGCACAAAGATAAACTCAAAATGGATTAAAGACCTAAATATAAGACCAGAAACTGTAAAACTCTTAGGGGAAAACATAGGCAGAACACTTGATGACATAAATCAAAGCAAGATCCTCTATGACCCACCTCGTAGAGTAACGAAAATAAAAGCAAAAGCAAACAAGTGGGACCTGATTAAACTTAAAAGCTTTTTCACAGCAAAGGAAACTATAAACAAGGTGAAAAGACAACCCTTGGAATAGGAGAAAATAATAGCAAATGAAACAACTGACAAAAGATTAATTTCCAAAATATACAAGCAACTCATACAACTCAATACCAGAAAAACAAACAATCCAATCAAAAAGTGGGAAAAAGACCTACACAGACATTTCTCTGAGGAAGACATACAGATGGCTAACAAACACATGAAAAGATGCTCAGCATTGCTCATTATCAGAGAACTGCAAATCAAAACTACAATGAGATGTCACCTCACAACAGTCAGAACGGCCATCATCAAAAAATCTACAAACAATAAATGCTGGAGACGATGTGGCGAAAAGGGAACACTCTTGCACTGCTGGTGGGACTGTAAATTGATGCAGCCACTATGGAAAAGGATGTGGAGATTCCTTAAACAACTATGAATAAAACTACCATATGACCCAGCAACCCCACACCTAGGCATATACCCTGCAGAAATCAAAATTGAAAAAGACACATGTATCTAATTATTCATTGCAGCACTATTTACAATAGCTAGAATATGGAAGCAACCTAGACGTCCATTGACAAATGAATGGATAAAGAAATTGTAGTACACGCAATGGAATATTACTCAGAAATAAAAAGGAACAACTCTGAGTCAGTTCTGACAAAGTGGATGAACCTAGAATCTATTATACAGAGTGAAATAAGAGAAAGGTAAATATTGTATTCTAATGCACATATACAGAATATAGAAAAATGGTCCTGAAGGATTTACTTACAGGACATCAGTGAAGAAACATATATACAGAATAGACTTATGGACATGGAGAGAGGGGAGGAGAGGGTGATATATGGAAAGAGTGACATAGAAACTTACATTATCATATGTAAAATAGATAGCCAATGGGAATTTGCTGTATGGCTCAGGAAACTCAAACAGGGTTCTGTATCTACCCAGAAGAGTAGGATGGGGAGGAAGATGGGAGGGAAGTCAAAAGGCAGGGGTATATGTATACCTGTGGCTGATTCATGTTGAGGTTTGAGAGAAAACAAAATTCTGTAAAGCAATTATCCTTCAATAAAATAAATTAAAAAAAAAAAAACGATAACAGGGTTTACTTCTAACAAAGACTCTGGGTGGCTGAGCTAAGTTACAGGGATTGGCGAAAGATCCAAGTTTCATTATATTCTCTTCTTACCTTAAATTTTTCCTTGTGAATATATTCCTAGTTAAAAATTAATTTTAAAATTTGAATCTTTATCAATAGCTACCTGATATATATATTTTTAAGTGAAGGAGTATTAGACTTGGAAAGGATTTTACAGGTTATGTTATCCAATCTTCTTTTTAACAATGCAAGAAACTTTTGTACTGTAAGAAGAGCACATAATAGTCTTTTACTTTCTTAAACATTCTGTTAATGGACACCTACTCTTTGTTGACCTTCCCAGGTTGTTCAGTGGTAAAAGAATCTGCCTGCCAATGCAGGAGATTCAGGAGGCTCAGGCTTGATCCCTGGGTCATGAAGATCCTTTGGAGTAGGAAATTGACCACTCCAGTATTCTTGCCTGGGAAATCCCATGGACAGAGAAGCGTGGTGGGCTATAGTCTATAGGGTTTGCAAAGAATCAGACACTACTGAGTGAAGTGACTGACCATGCATTTCTTGTTGAAACAGCTTGTTGTATTTTTGTATAGGTCTAATCCATTTCTTCTTGATCAGTCTAGCATTTATTTAGCAAAATAAATATTTAGCATTGTGTGTTTGTTGCAATTCCTTCATTATGTAAACACCCAGTATCTTTGGCATCCATTTATTTTACTTTGGGTTTCCAGAGGATTACCTGAGTATCTTTTAGTAAGTGAAGAACCCTTCAGCTCAGTTCAGTTCAGTTGCTCAGTCATGTCCAACTCTTTGTGACTCCATGAACTGCAGCATGCCAGGCTTCCCTGTCCATCACCAACTCCCAGAGTCCACCCAAACTCAAGTCCATTGAATCAGTGATGCCATACAACCATCCCATCCTCTGTTGTCCCCTTCTCCTCCTGCCCTCAAACTTTCCCAGCATCAGGGTCTTTTTCCAATGAGTTGGCTCTTCACATCAGGTGGCCAAATATTGGAGTTTCAGCTTCAACATCAGTCCTTTCAATGAACACCCAGGACTGATTTCCTTTTGGATGGACTGGTTGGATCTCCTTGCAGTCCAAGGGACTCTCAAGAGGCTTCTCCAACACCACAGTTCAAAAGCATCAGTTATTCAGTGATCAGCTTTCTTTATAGTCCAGCTGTCATGTCCATACATGACTACTGGAAAAACCATAGCCTTGATTAGGTGGACCTTTGTGGACAAAGTAATGTCTCTGCTTTTTAATATGCTATCTAAGTTGGTCATAACTTTTCTTCCGAAGAGTAAGTGTCTTTTAATTTCATGGCTGAAATCACCATCTGCAGTGATTTTGGAGCCCACCCAAAAATAAAGTCAGCCACTGTTTCCTCTGTTTCCTCATCTATTTGCCATGACGTGATGGGACTGGCTGAAACTCCAATACTTTGGCCACCTCATGCGAAGAGCTGACTCATTGGAAAAGACTCTGATGCTGGGAGGGATTGGGGGCAGGAGGAGAAGGGGATGACAGAGGATGAGATGGCTGATGGCATCACTGACTCAATGGACATGAGTTTGAGTGAACTCCGGGAGTTGGTGATGGACAGGGAGGCCCGGCATACTGTGATTCGTGAGGTTGCAAAGAGTCAGACACAACTGAGCTACTGAACTGAACTGAACTGATAGGACCGGATGCTATGATCTTAGTCTTCTGAATGTTGAGCTTTAAGCCAACTTTTTCACTCTCCTCTTTCACTTTCATCAAGAGGCCGTTTAGTTCTTCTTCACTTTCTGCCAGAAGGGGGAGGAATGTCATCTGCATATCTGAGGTTACTGATATTTCTCCCAGCAATCTTGATTCCAGCTTGTGCTTCTTCAAGCCCAGCATTTCTCATGATGTATTATGCACAGAAGTTCAGTAAGTGGGGTGACAATATACAACCTTGACATACCTCTTTTCCTATTTGGAATCAATCTGTTGTTCCATGTCCAGGTCTAACTGTTGCTTCCTGACTTGCATACAGGTTTCTCAAGAGGCAGGTCAGGTGGTCTGGTATTCGCATCTCTTTCAGAATTTTCCAGAGTTTCTGGTGATCCACACAGTCAAAGGCTTTGGCATAGTCAATAAAGCAGAAATAGATGTTTTTCTGGAACTCTCTTGCTTTTTTGATGATCCAGTGGGTGTTGGCAATTTGATCTCTGATTCCTCTGCCTTTCTAAAACCAGCTTGAACATCTTGAAGTTCATGGTTCATGTATTGCTGAAGCCTGGGTTGGTAGAATTTTGAGCATTACTTTACTAGTGTGTGAGATGAGTACAATTGTGCAGTAGTTTGAGCATTCTGTAGCATTGTCTTTCTTTGTGATTGGAATGAAAACTGACCTTTTCCAGTCCTATGGCCACTGCTGAGTTTTCCTAATTTGCTGACATATTGAGTGCAATAAGAACCCTTATTCTGTACTAAATATACTCTGCTTCCAATTTTGTTCCTCAAAAGAAATGTGAAATGGTTTTTAGGTCTCTGCTTAACCCTGGAATATCTTATGTATTTTTTGGTATGCTTTCTACACTATGGTGCTCTGAATGGATTCAATATTGCAGAATAGTCAGATGAGCAGAGAGCAGATATATTTTGATCAGGGTCCTATAGTTTTATTAATACAGCTTAATATTATGCTGATTTTTGTTGGCAATGTTGTGAAAAGTGTCAATTGATTTTATAGTCAAGAAGAGTGAGTAAAAAGAAAAAATCCATTGATTTGAAAAATATTTGCACATCATATATTTGATATATATCAAATATATATATATAATATCAAATATATATATATATATCAAGGGGCTTGTATAAAGATTATGTAAAGAACACTTGCAACTCATTAATAAGTTGACAAATAACCCAATTAAGAAATGGTCAAAGGGTTTGGATAGACATTTCTCCTGAGGCTACATAGTGGGCCAATGAACATGTGAAAATATTCTTGATATCATGAGTCATCAGTGAAATGCAAATTAAAACTATGAAATACTACATCATACCCACTTGGAGACCTGTAAAAAAAAAAACATAGAAAACAACAAGTGTTGAGGACGTGTGGAAACTGGAACCCTCTATATGAAGGTAGCATGTATAATCATGTTTCCATGATTGCAAAATGGTTCAGTTACTTTGTTATTATTATTTTATTTTTTTTACTTTATTCTACTTTACAATACTGTATTAGTTTTGCCATACATTGACATGAATCCACCATGGGTGTATACGAGCTCCCAATCCTGAATCCTCCTCCCACCTCCCACCCCATATCATCTCTCTGGATCATCCCCATGCACCAGCCTCAAGCATCCTGTATCCTGTATCAAACATAGGCTGGCGCTTCGTTTCTTACATGATAGCATACATGTTTCAATGCCATTCTCCCAAATCAACTCACCTTCTCCCTCTCCCTCAGAGTCCAGAAGTCTGTTCTATACCTCTGTGTCTCTTTTGCTGTCTTGCATATAGGGTCGTCATTACCATCTTTCTAAATTCCATATATATGTGTCAGTATACTGTATTGGTGTTTTTCTTTCTGGCTTACTTCACTCTGTATAATCGGCTCCAGTTTCATCCACCTCATTAGAACTGATTCAAATGTATTCTTTTTAATGGCTGAGTAATACCCCATTGTGTATATGTATGGTTCAGTTACTTTGGAAACAATATGCCTGTTCCTAGGAAACTAAAGCTCAGTGGATAAAGAATCTGCCTGCAATGTTGGAGACACAAGAGATGCAGGTTCAATCCCTTGGTCAGGAGGATCCTCTGGAGATGGGCATGTTATCCCACTCCAGTATTCTTGCCTGTTGAATCCTGTGGACAGAGGAGCCTGGATGGCTATGGTCCATCGGGTTGCAAAGAGCTGGACATGGCTGAAGTGACTGGGCACACAGGAAACTAAAACATAGGCAGCAATTCTGCTCCTCAGTATTTGTTTAAGAGAAGTGAAAACATGTATCCACACAAAAATTTCTACATGAATTTTCATACCAGCATTATTCAGAATGACCAAAAAATGAAAACAAGTCAAACATTCATCAACTAATGCATAAATTAACAAATAGAATTTACTCATACAGTAGAACATTATTTGGCCATAAAGAGGAATGAAGTACCAATGTATCCTACAACATGGATGAAACTTGAAAACGTTATATAAAATCCATTCACAAAAGACTGTATACTGCATAATTACCTTTTTATGAAATGTTCAAAGCAAGCAAATCTTTAGTGAAAAAAGTAGATTAGAGATTGCCAAGCAATGGAGGGGTCTGGGATGGGGAATGACTGTTCATGAGCATGGAGTTTATTCCTGGTGTGATGAAATAAATGTTCTACAGGTTTATTGTGGTGACGACTGCAAACTCTATTTGGGAATGTCCCTGATGGTCCAATGGTTAAGACTTCACCTTCTGATGCAGGCAGTGTGGGTCTGATCCTTGGCTGGAGAGCCAAGATCCCACAGGCCTTGGGCCAAAGATCCAAAACATAAAACAGAAGCAATACTGTAACAACTCAATAAAGATTTTTAAAAATGGCCCACATTTAAAAAAATACTTGTAATTTGCTGTATGATGCAGAGAACTCAAACAGGGGCTCTGTAAAACCTAGAGAAGTGATATCAGAAAGGAGATGGGAGGGAGGTTCGAGAGGGAGGGAACATACGTGTACCTATGACTGATTCATGTTGATTTCAGCAGAAAACAAAATTGTATAAAGAAATGATCTTGCGATTTAAAAAATAAATTAAAAAATTACTGTTTGTTAAAAAATACCTCTGTTAATATATCTAAAATCCACTGAATTTTAGACTTTATAAGGGTGAAAGTTATGATATGTGAATTATAGCTCAATAAAATTGCTATTTGTAAAAGTAGAGCCTATAAATTATGGATTCCTATGGATATCATTGGAAGGACTGATGCTGAAGCTGAAGCCCCAGTATTTTGGTCATCTGATGTGAACAGTGACTCATTGGAAAAGTCCCTGATGCTGGGAAAGATTGAGGGCAGGAGGAGAAGAGGGCAACAGAGGATGAGATGGCTGGATGGCATCACTGACTTGATGGACATGAGCTTGGGAAGACTTTCAGAGATGGTGAGGGACAGGGAGGCCTGTTGTGCTATAGGCCACAGGGTGCAAAGAGTCCAAAACAGCTGGGTGACTGAACAACAACAACGTCGATATTTTGCCATGAAATTCCACTGGCGATCTAGAATTGGATCCTTTCATGGAATGTTTTCAAATGCAAAAATGAAATACAGAGGGCTGCAAACTGAAGGCAATTAACTGAAATACAGTTATACTCTCAGGTGCACCTTTTGAAATACTGTCAAATCTCGTCTCCATTGTTGCTGTTGATTTTGAACTTTAAGGCGGAGGTTTATATTTATGTTTTAAATGTCATCTTGATTGCTTTTCATCTTTGTAGCTTGTCAAGGTCTGCCTAATATCTGCTTCCCCGGTGGCTCAAATGGCAAAGAATCTGCCTGCAATGTGGGAGACCCAGATTCAATCCCTGGGTCAGAAAGATGCCCTGGAGGAGGAAATGGCAACGAGCTCCAGTATTCTTGCCAGGAGAATCCCAAGGACAGAGGAGCCTGGAGGGCTACAGTCCATGGGGTTGCAAAGAGTTGGACATGACTGAGGGACTAACGCTTTCTAGTTTCACTTTCATTATCATTCCACATGTGCCCCTTCAGCTTTGTTGGAGGGACAATGAACACTCCTCCATTTCCTGTGTGAATTATTGATGGAAATGTTGAATAATTGGGTTCAGAACTTATAGCCCTCCACATGATGTTACTGCATGAACCTAAACATACTTCTAATCTAGATACAAACAAGAGCAAACAATCAAATGGGACTAACGCTTTCTAGTTTCACTTTCATTATCATTCCACATGTGCCCCTTCAGCTTTGTTGGAGGGACAATGAACACTCCTCCATTTCCTGTGTGAATTATTGATGGAAATGTTGAATAATTGGGTTCAGAACTTATAGCCCTCCACATGATGTTACTGCATGAACCTAAACATACTTCTAATCTAGACACAAACAAGAGCAAACAATCAAAATCTCACTCTTACTTAGCCCACAGAATAACATCATTTTTATCTACGAAATGTTATTCATTCACTTATTGATTATATACATTTGTTAAATGCCTGCTATGAGCCAGGATTTTGGCTAGACCCTGGAAGCATGATGGTTACAATGACCTACTCTCTCTCCCTGCATTTAACTGACAACCTAGCTGGGGAGACAGAGGCCCTCACCACGACGGGGAGCAATAGGAGGAGCAAAGAATACTGTTGAAGCAGCTTCCGGGGCCACATCATGGAATGCATAAGACAGCAAAGAAGATATGGCATATTTACATATCACAGAAAACTTTAGTGCCGTAAAGTATGTTTCTATTAATAATATTACAATTTAATAACCCTGTTAAAAAATAAAATGTCCTGCATATGGCATGACTTTTCTCTGTGAACCTACTTTTGTCTCCCAGCCAACTCTCCTTCCCAAGTGCTTACAGGGGATCTCTTTTTAATAATTTCATAGATAATTTTACTGGAGCTTAGCACATGGATTGAAGACCAGAATAAGCTGTGAGCAACAAGAAAGAAGAATGAAGCCAGCTCCCAAAGAGGAATTGGTGGAATAACAGAAGTGGGCCAGGCAGTGCTCAAAACTGAGTTCAGATTTTCCATGACAGCAAGCTCATTTTGGACTCTATGAGATAGTAATGCTGTATTAAGTTCTTTTTCTGCTTAAAATGGTTTGAGTTTATTGAGATTTGTTATTGAAAGAATTCTGGCTAACATAGAAATAGTGCCTTCTCTGCTTTCCTGAAAATGTGCTTTCTTAAAATACAGCATGATGTCCCTTTCTCTACTATTAGCTCTATTACTTTTGAGCCAGATATTACTTCTTGTTTGCCATTGCTATCTTTTCTGTTTTTTTTGTTTTGTTTTGTTTTTTCTTTTTTTATTGTTCACTCCATTTGCAATAAACTCTTTTTTAAAACTCCCAACCATCTTTCAAGGTTCACATCAAATAGCTAAATAAACCACAAAGTCGTTCCTAAAATGGCCCCCCAAAATTTAGTGTTTGCTGTCTTTGACCTCCCCTGATAGTTTTGTACTTCTCTGTTAGTTCTCACTTTAGAAGTAAATATTTTGAAGACAGGCACAGTGCCTTCATTTTAAAAAACTTCTCCCACCTCTATCAATCCAGGCTTAGCTTCTTGAATATAGTTCTTGATCAAGTTCATTTTTGTTGAGCTGATGAATTAAACTGATTCTGCTCCACACCTTTATTATGCAAGTGACCAAAACAAGCCCCCCCCCCAAATTAATTAATGATTTGCCCTAAGATAAATAGCTATTGAGGACTAGAAACGAGGACTGATACTTAGTAGATATATAATAGGGATTACTGATAAACTCATTCTTTCATATCAAAACTACTTTTTTGAGTCCTTTCCATGTGTCAGATATTGTTCTATGTACTGATATTCAGCAGTGAATGAAATTGCCAATACAGAGCTCATGTTCAAGTTGAAGAATAGGGAGAGATAGGGTGTGTGTGTGTGTGTGTGTGTGTGTGAAGTTTGCAATTTTAAAACAAGATCATCAGAGAAAATCTTACTTAGCTGCTAACATTTGAGTAATAACTATGGCTCAGTGGTAACAAATCCACCTGCCAATACAGGGAACACAGGAGACATGAGTTCCATTACTGGGTCAAGAAGATCCCGTAGAGGAGGAAATGGCAACCCACTCCAACATGCTTGCTTTGGAAATCCCGTGGACACAGGAATCTGGTGGGCTGCAGTCCATGGGGTTGCAAAGAGTTGGACCCATTTGAGCATGCATGCATGCATGCATGAAAGAGTTAAAGAAGCAAGTGATGTCAGAATCTTAAGGAAGAGTGTGTAAGCAGAGGGAAAAACAAGAGCAAAGTCACTAACCAGAGGCTGTGTTCCAGGAACCGAAGACCTGAGCAGCAGAGAGTTAAAATTATGGTGGGGAAAACAAAGGACAAGATCACAGAGGTACCCATGGGCCAAATCAATTAAAACTTTTTAGCCAATTTTATTGCTGATCCTGTTCACACTGTCTGCAACCGTTCACAAATCCAGGGTAGGCAAGGTGCAAGCTAAGGAGCTGGAAGAAGATGCAAGGAGCCGTAGGAACTGCAGACACATTCATTCTCTCCAGGCTGGCATGGCAGCCATAACGCGGTCTCTCTCCTGGCTGACGCGGAAGCTGTAGCAGCAGCCACAGATAACCATAACGCAGCCGTAAGGCAGCCGTAGCGTAACCTCATAGAGCATAAGACCATGATGCTGCTCCAGTGTAGCCCCAAGACAGCAGCCTCCAGGGCTTTCACGGTGAAGCACGCACAGGTGTTCCACTCACATTCCCCAGGGACCGTCCAGGTGGAGCTCCTGTAACAGAAGTAGCCCACGTCCAAGCTGGTATCTCATGACAGGCGTGCACAGTGATCCACATGAGCTCAGCTGGTATCTCATGACAGGCGTGCACAGTGATCCACGTGAGCTCAGCTGGTATCTCATGACAGGCGTGCACAGTGATACACGTGAGCTCAGCTGTTACATGATCATTATATGCAAAACATGGGGCAAGAGCAAGAGGCTGTGGAGCAAGAAAGCCTGGCCACACCATCTTGGCTAGTTTGCTCTCCCTAAGGGCTTCCCTGGTAGCTCAGAGGATAAAGCATCTGCATGCAATGCAGGAGACCCAGGTTCGATCCCTGGATTTGGAAGATCCCCTGGAGAAGGAAACGGCAACTCACTTCAGTATTCTTGCCTGGAGAATCCCATGGACAGAGGAGCTTGAGTGGGCTACAGTCCATGGGGTCGCAAAGAGTCAGGCACGACTGAGTGACTTCACTTCACTACACCTATTAAATACTTTGGCTTTGACTTCAGTGAGATGGAAACCCACTGAAGAGTCTGAACAGGAGGGTTTTGTGTTATGAAGTTTTAAGGATCCTTCTGGGAATCTATATTGTGGGAATAAATTGAAGAGGAGGCAAGGGATAAATTCAGAAAACCAGTTAGAATGCAGTAATCCAGGAAAGAGAGGGGATGGAGGCATGGTCCAGGGTAGTGGGAAGGGCAGTGATGAGAAGCGGTCTGATTCTGGACATGGAATTTAAGATAGAGCTGAATGAATGATCTGTGTATATTAATTGCCCAAATTCCCAACCCTTAAGGTTAATAAGCAAATTATAAAATTCAGTGGAATTGATTTTAAATAGCCCTTGTAAATTGTACTTATATTTTTTTAAATAAAAATTTTTAACATCAAAGAGTTTTATTAATAAATAGAAATCCCCTTTTCCACCCGAGTGGCCAGATGAGGTAGTCAGTAGCATGAATCAGTTGTTAGTAGAATGAACATGGGCTTTCAAAATAGGGTAGATCTGGGATTCTTTGCATCCTTTTGTTTCATTTATGAGCAGTGTGACTCAGCCCAGTAACTCAGAGGCTCTTTGTTCTCATGTGTAGGAGCATTCGAGCAATTAAATGAAATCATGGGTATAAAATATCCAATATGATACCTGGCACATAGTAAATACACATTCAAATTAGCACTGTTTCTTTTTTTCCTTTCCAACATAGCTCTCTGCCCAGACTGGAAAATCCAAATCTTAAATGTGCCTCATGTCACTTTATAACTAAGGAAAGGCATTCCAGAAACAAGAGAATACAAAATCAATGTTTTCATGATATACTAGGAAATAATTTTCATGATTTCTATGAAAAGCACTAGAACTATCCTATCTAGTTCCTTATCAAAACAATCATTTTATAAGGACTTCCTATTGAAACAGCCCTGCTATTTTCTAATGACTAAGAAGTAGAGCTAGCTTACAAAGAATTTCAGAGTTTAATTGATTTATTCTTCTCAAATAAAGATTCTTTTTCGTGAATGCAAAGATCTCAGAAAGGTAAAACAAAGTTTAAGGGACTTGTGGTACATTTGGGAAGTTAGGCAAAGTTGTTTTTCATTCTGGGGATAAATTAAGAAAACACGCCAGCCATAACAAAAAAAAAAAAAAAAAAAGCCAAACCCCTAAGACGCAGACCTCAACAATTTCCTCCTAACATTTACACATATACCACATTCAGATATCTCGCTCCCCAAACCCACCCCCATTCATAAGCATTTCTCTGAGGAAATGTAACTCTTATATCACCAAACATTTTATTTGGCTCAGGTGATTTTTAGAATGTCATGCCAGAACAACTTTTTATTCTACACTTCTCCTTTTCAAAAGCTCCTGTTAGGTAGCTCTGTTGCTGTTATGCCCAGAAAAAGAAATTAATGGATGAAAAAAATAATTTATCTGGTCTTTTTTTGCCTGCAGACACTCAAAAAGCTTGGACCAAGATTTCTGCCCCAGTTAGTAATTTGTGGACCTCCAAGCATCACTTTCAAGATTGTTCACCGATTTTAGTCCTCTCCTGACTAAGCATTTCCGTTTCCTGCTGCGATGGTGCTTCCCCCGGGAGCCGGGCAAATCTGCTAGCTATCGTGTACACAGGCATGACTCATCCCTCTTTCCTTTTACTCATTTTACTGACGATACCTTAGCATGAATTTTTCCCCGATGTCTCTACTTCATGTCATTTCTTTCCCTGTTTCACTCTCAAAGCTCCATGTGACCTTCCCATTTCCCAGATTTATCTGCCCTAATTCTTCCAATAATTCCTTAGAATATATGCATCTATATTAAAAATGATGCCATTAAGTCTCTTATCATATCAAGAAACTGATATTTCTAGTACAGAATTTTGAGGCTGGGATACATTTTAGAAGCTACCCAACTGTAACCCCTTCATTCCCCAGGAGAAAAAAACTAAGTTCTAGAGATCTTAACCTGCTCGGGACCAAAACTTCGGTCTCCTGACTCCTAGCCCAATGTCTTTCTGCCACCCCTTACTCTATTTTAGAGTTACCTCCTTCCCTCAACACAGTTATTTTAATCTGATTACTAGCATAACTCAACTACATTAGTGTTTCCTATTATATGAGAGTTTTCATCTTTGCCACTTACTAGCTGTTAATATATGGATGCTACTTAGCTTCCTTAAGTCTCATTTCTTTCTGTGAAATGGGGACCTTATCAGGTGCTCGTGAGGTTTAAATGAGAGGATCCGTGTACCTGGCACTTGGTAGATGCTCAATAAATGTTAGTGGTGGTGGAGATGGTGATGAATGTAGTGGTGAACAAAAAATATCTGCACTAGGTTGATTTCATTTATTCTTTGGAGTTTTCTGCCTGGTTCTCCTACCTTTTAAAAAACATACTCTCTTCCTAATGGGATTCTCATGAGTGACAATTTGCATCTGGTGATTGTATGAAGGTTGAGAACAAAGGAAGTCATCAATATTAGGTCACAGAAGCAGTGAGTAGGAATAGGTTAGCTGGCTGGGATGGTGGTAGAAAAATAGGGGAGATTTTGTTTTTGTCTTCAGAGGACAAGAAATTTAGTCAGCAAGTCAGACCTAAAACCCCAGGAATGAAGTATAATTCATTACCCAATACTTAAGTGACCTGAGGTGCAGCAGCTGACTGGAGAAAGAAGAGCTAAACCTGGGCTTGCGTGGTCAAGGAAGACTTTGAATGACAAGGGACTTGAGCCAAGCCCACTGTCTCAGCTTAGGAAAGGACAGCCTGCACCTCACGGGAGTGCTCTCTGCACACAGAGGAGGGTGGCTTGTCACCATTCATTTCTCGCTCACTGAAAGCAAAGCTGTGTCTCCACCTCAGACCCCATCCCTCAGCCTTAAGTCTCATCTTTCAGCTCTTCCCTTTTCATTTCCCTCACCATTTCCTGCACTGAGACTCTTAAGAGTCGTTTAATTCCTCCAAGTCTGAGCCTTTGACTATATAAAGAGGATACCTCTGGATTACTAAAAAAATTACCTAAGTGCTTAGTGCATTACCACGGTTGTTAGTTGCTCAAATATCATCTTGTCAGTTTCGCTTGGCTTCTGTTCACTTCTTCCCAGCAGATGTATCTGAACTAAAACACAAGACTGATGAAAATAACCACCGTTGCAATGCACTAAGCACTCAGGTAATTTTTTTTAGTTATCCAGGGGTATCCTCTTTATATAGTCAAAGGCTCAGACTTGGAGGAATTAACCGACGGCCCAAGGCTACGCAATTGATGAACGTTGGATAAAAGGTTGAAACTCACCTCGTTCTGACTCAAAGGTCCGTGCATTACCCCAAGCCACATGCCTGGACTACTTCACATAAACCATACACTGGACATAGAGACAGTTTATTTGCTTACGGTCCCTAATGTCTGCAACTCCAACTCCTTTCATGCAGTCTCTGTTTGTCCCTCATCACTGGACATAAACCCATGTTCCTTCCCCGACTAAACCCCACCTGTACATACTTGTGCATCAAATTCAGTAAGACTTGAAGTGTTAGTAGAAGTTTCACAGTGAACACCTACAGCCTTCTGCCAACTCCTGGCTTACGTTTGCTTCCCTCTCCATTTGAACCTTCAGTACTCATCTATTCCAATATTGTTTCTGGAATCAAGAAATTCTGTCCTTTGTCCTGCACAGACCAGTGCTGCTCCCACCCAGGCCACAAAGTGGTCTCTGCTTTGACCCCAAGAAGAATGTCAAGAAACAGCATTTTCTCCCTCTTCTAGCATTGGGAAGAACAAACCACTCTGTGGTTATTGAGCTACAAGGACAGAGAAGCATCAGACTTTGGTCTAAAATATAATCACTTCCTGTATTCTGAGAACTTTATCTTTGAATTCGTTTATTTGAAAGTTCAACAAGGAATATGCTAGGAGGTAGGAAGATGAGTAATTCCCATTCTGCCCTTGAAGTGCTTAGTCTTGTGGAGGTGACAGATATATCCACAGAAAGAGGGCTCAGTGGTAAAGAATCCGCTTGCCACTGCAGGAGACACAAGAGACGCAGGTTTGATACCTGAGTCAGGAAGATCTCCTGGAGGAAATGGCAACCCACTCCAGTATTCTTGCCTGGAAAATTCTATGGTCAGAAGAGCCTCACAGGCTATGGTTCATGGGGTTGCAGAGTCAGACACAACTGAGCACACACACACCCAGTAACGTGATGCTGTGGTTTGTTCTATATTGTTGTTCAGTTGCTCAGCTGTGTCCAACTCTTTGCAAATCCATGGACATCAGGCTTACCTTCCTTCACTATCTCTGGGAGCTTGCTCAAACTCATGACCATAGAGTTGAGGATGCAATCCTACCATCTTATCCTCTGTTGCCTCCCTCTCCACCTGCTCTCCATCTTTCCCAGCATCAGGGTCTTTTCCAATGAGTCAGTTCTTCGAATCACGTGGTCAATGTATAGAGCTTCAGCTTCAGCATCAGTCCTTCCAGTGAACACTCAGGATTGATCTCTTTAGGATGAACTGGTTGGATCTCCTTGCAGTCCAAAGGACTCTCGAGAGTCTTCTCTATGTTAGGAGTATGCAAAGAGGAGATGCATTTAAGCAAACTTGAGAGATTATATTCCATGGAAGAAATGGTACCCAGGTTGAGCTGGACAGATATCTGGAGTTAGTTAGACATAGATTTGAGGCTGAGGGGATGGCATGAGCAAAGGAAAGGAAGAGTGAAATGACATGTTTTGTGTTGGAAAGGAGTAATTAACTGTTGAGAAGAAGACATGAGTGGGTGGAGAATTTGGAAGAGGTCAGGTCTAAGGGGACTTGTTCATCATGCTAAAATGCTTGGACAATGTCCTAAAAGTGATGATGAGACAGTGAAGCATTCTAAGCCAGACAATACACTGTCAGGTCTGTGATGTAGATACAAGATTTTCATTCGTGATCTCTGATGCAGAGGATAGATTTCAGATGGGCAAGTCTAGGGGCAAGGAGTTATGGGTGCTAATGAGGTTTTGTAGATTGAGACAGACTTGTGTGTCACCAAGGGATAAATAGGAGAAATGTTTCGGAGGTAAAACTGATAGGCCTTCATAACAGACTGAATGTGGGAGCTAGTGGAAGGGATCAGGTCAAGATGACTTGGGAGACCAGTGTGTGTTGGTGCCATTCACTAACCCAGGAAACATAGTTCACTAACCCTGATTCTTCTCATTGAGAAGAAAGATAATTGAGCATGCTGGTTGTTGGGTGCTTGGATATCCAAGTGGAGAAGCATTAACTGTTCAGTCCCTCACTCCCGTAGGGTCTTTACCCAAATGTTAGCTTCTTAGTGAAGACTTCTTTGCACACTCCAAGCCCCAGCAATAGCAGTCTCGTCCAAACTTCCATCCTGTTTTCTCCTTAACAGTTATCATCTAACACACTATTAATTGCCCACTTATCTATTTTTTAGTTATCTGCCTTCTCTCACTAAAATGTAAGCTCCACAAGGCTAAGATGTTTTGTTTCATTTACTTAGTACTATATCCTCTGACCTAGAAGAATGCCTGATTCATTGCAGGCATTTAATAAATATTTGAGAAATGAATGAATGAGTGGCAGTGTAGGCAGCTGATTTTATGAGCTCTTCAGGGATAGCTGAACAACTGCCTGCTCTTCAGGGATAGCTGAACAACTGCCTATAGATAGTAACCTCTTCGTGAGTGTCTACTGCCTGTCACCTTGGATCTACTCTCATATATGCCTCTTCCTGCTGTCTTCTCAAAAAGAGCTCTTTACTTTCTTCACTATTTATTTCATAATCTTATAATGACTGTGGTTTTGATTCCTGGAAAAACAAAAACCTCTGGGAATCTAACCTATAGTTTTCTAAGTGTACAAACAGACACCAAGGTCAGCTCTTGATTATTTTTCTACAGCTGAGCCATGAAGTTAAATAAACAAAAAAGTCTGCTGCTTGTTTGGAATCTGAGTAGTTGGTCTGTAATTCCATCAGAGCTACTGAGAGAGAGACCTCATTGAATTAAAATGCAAAAATGATTATTAAATCATGAAAATCTAAAATATAATTTTTTTGTATCTTTACTTGTGCTTGTTTTTTCACCTGTTTCAGAAGTAAAGTCCTTTTTCTGAAATGAATGCTTCTGCAGTGTGCTAGACTTCATTCCTCCTGATAACTCAGTGATGGTCTTGGTCTCTACTTAGCCGGATGTCACGTTGCTTTGTAACTGGAGTCTTTGCCTCCAGTCTCTGTTCTTCCTCCACCCAGTACTCACACCATTGCCAGAGAGATATTTCTGACACATGACTCAGATGGTGTCACTTTATCCTTCTGTTTGTTTATATGGAATTTATCTACCTGTTGATCCCATTGACTAGACTATGAACTCTTGGAACGCTAGTATCACTCCATATCAGTGATTAGTGTGCACTTGCCATATAATAACTCTATTAAAAAATCTTTTATTGGTTTCTATTTCCTGCAAAACAAACTCACTAAAATGTTATTTCAAGTCCTTTACAATTTCACTCCCTCTGCATAAAAAAAAAAAAAAATCTCCGTCTCTTACTTTCTGCCCTCTGTACTGTTCAGGATTTGAACAGAGTATACTGGGAAATGAGAGCCATTTTCACAAATATCTTTTCAAAATGGCCACATCATAATGTTAATCACTATATTTTTAAATCATCCAATAACCTGGGAAACAGGTATCCTATCCTTTTCCCCATTTTTGTCACGTGTCCCTAATTGAATTTCCCCTTACCTTGAACTTCATCATATTCTGAGCCATGATAAAATGCATTTAAACATTGTGGCTTGATAATCTAAAATATGGAAAAATGTTTGTGTTTAAGGCCAAGTCAAAAACTCTATAACCAAATTGGTCTCATAAGATGACCACGTTCATACTGCTGTATACTTTTTGCTTCTTTAGTTCAAACATGAATGCTCACATTTGTACCTTATGTTTTTCTCTTCTCCTTACACTCCACTGCACACCGCACTATTCCCTTCCTGGTTTGTTGTTTTCGGTTGCTAAGTTGTGTCTGACTCTTTGTGAGTCCATGGAAAGGTTGATTCCCTTCCTCGTTCAGTTCAGATCAATTCAGTTGCTCAAGCGTGTCCAACTCTTTGCAACCCCATGGACTGCAGCACTCCAGACTTCCCTGTCCATCACCAACACCCAGAGCTTGCTCAAACTCATGTTCATTTAGTCAGTGATACCATCCAACCATCTCATCCTCTGTTGTCCTCCCACCTTCAATCTTTCCCAGCATCAGGATCTTTTCCAATGAGTCAGTTCTTCACATCTGGTGGTCAAAGTATTGGAGTTTTAGCTTCAGCATCAGTCCTTCCAGAGAACACTCAGGACTAATTTCCTTCAGGATGAACTGGTTGGATCTCAATTGCTGCCCAAGGGACGCTCAAGAGTCTTCTCCAACACCACCTTTCAAAAGTGTCAATTCTTCAATGCTCAGCTTCCTTTATGGTCAAACTCTCACATCCATCTATGACTACTGGAAAAAACCATAACTTTGACCATAATGATATCTGTCGGTAAAGCAATGTCTCAGCTTTTCAATATGCTGTCTAGTTTTGTCATAGCTTTTCTTCCAAGGAGCAAATGTCTTTTAATTTCATGGCTGTAGTCATCATCTGCAGTGATTTTGGAGCCCAAGAAAATAAAGTCTGTCACTGTTTCCATTGTTTTCCCATCTATTTGCCATGAAGTGATGGAACTGGATGTTATGATCTTTGCTTTCTAAATGTTGAGTTTTAAGCCAACTTTTTCACTCTCCTGTTTCATTTTCATGAAGAGGCTCTTTAGTTCCTCTTCACTTTCTGCCATAAGGGTGATGTCATCTGCGTTTCTGAAGTTATTGATATTGGTGTTGATATTTCCTGCAATCTTGATTCCAGCTTGTCCTTCATCCAGCCCAGCATTTTTTATTATGTACTCTGTATATAAGTTAAATAACAAGGTAACAATATACAGCCTTGTATATTGAAATATACTCCTTTCCCAATTTGGAACCAGTCTGTTGTTCCATGTCCAGTTCTAACTGTTGCTTCTTGACCTGCATACAGATTCCTCAGGAGGCAGGTCAGGTATTCCCATCTCTTTAAGAATTTTCCACAGTTTGTTGTGATTCACACAGTCAAAGGCTTTGGCATAATCAATGAAGCAGAAGTAGAGGTCTTTCTGGAAATTTCTTGCTTTTTCTATGATCCAAAGGGTGTTGGCAATTTGATCTTTGGTCCTTGTGCCTTTTCTAAATCCAGCTTGAACATCTGGAAGTTCTCAGTTCATGTACTGTTGAAGCTTAACTTGGAGAATTTTGAGCGTTATTTCTCTAGTGTGTGAGATGAGTGCCATTGTGTGGTAGTCTGAACATTCTTTGCTGTTGCCTTTCTTTGGGATTGGAAAGAAAACTGATCTTTTCCCTTTCTGATTAGACCTGTCCTTCTCAACTTTTCAATATAATGCAAGAGCTACCTCCTCCATACATCACTGCTTCCTCTTGGCAGCTCTTTTCCACTCCTGGTTTCTACAAAGAAAGTTTTTCCTTTATCATTGCTGGCTTCTTTCCCCTCCCTGACTCCCCGCACAGAGTAAGTGTGTGGTCAGCGAGTGACAGCTTTTGGGCCATGTGTCTGAATTGGATGGCATTAATTTATCAGTGGTCCTGAGGTGGCACGTTTGGTCTCTGTTCTCATTGCTTCTCTGCTTGACCAGTGGGAGGGAAGACCTGAAGTAAGTGTGTCTACTTCACAGATTTAAACTTTCCATCTGTTGGACTGTTCCAAGATATAAACTAGAGGATAAAGGAATAGCAAATCCAGTTTGATTTTCACACTAAGCTTTGTCCTTCAATCTAGTTTCTATTGTTAATAAAATTGATATACTACTTATATAGTTTTTTTAAACCCTACCTCTGAATTTGATCTGAATTATGGTGGAGAAGGTGTTACTTTTTGAAAAGGGCTCCCTTTATTCCAGTCTCCTTATATTATTCATTAATCTCCTAGAAGCTGAGACCATGTCAGATTCATCTCATATCTAATGTGTTTGGCTCAAGGACACATGGTAGGTACTCAGTATGTGTTTCTTTGATTAAACTAAGCAAATGTGCAAATGGGGACCTTAAAACTGTGCTGAAGCAGACACGAGGGGTCTCCCACTGCATGTAAAGAGCACCAGCACTTATCTGTGTAATTTCTGTGTGATTTTGACATTAATTAGCAACAATGAGCCAGAGAGTTGCCTGAAGTAATCTCTGTGTAATGCAATAATCGACAGGCATTGACCACTGATCTGTGGTGTTCTCTGCTCTAGAGAAGAGTGGATCTGACACCATCCTGAAGGCCCAGGCTTTACCAGCTTGTGAGAATATGAGAGACCACATTCATATTAATATTCGAATAGCGCCAGCTCCTGACCGTACCTGTCAGCAGCCTCCGCACCTTCCTCTGTGTGTTTTGAGGGGTTGGGTGTCATCATTGCAGGCGTGTGTGCTCAGTTGTACCTGACTCTTTGCGACGCCATGGTCAGTAACCTGCCAGCCTCTTCTGTCCAAGGAATTTTCCAGGCAAGAATACTGGAGTGGGTTGCCATTTTCTACTTCAGAGGATCTTCCTGGTCCAGGGATTGAACCTGCGTCGCTTGCATTTCCTGCCTTAGCAGGCAGGTTCGTTACCACTGAGCCACCTGGGAAGCATGGGACCAGGTTCACAGGGATAAATCCACTTTCTGTTCTTGGACCCAGTCATTTGAAAGCTACCTTAGGCACGTTCTCTGGCATCCCAGCCTAGTGTGAAAACACATGCCGGAGTGGTTCTGGTTCTGTTTACATTTCACAGGGAAACAGCATAGAGAGGAGCGCCGAGGCCACAGGATTGTCTGCTCTTTGAAGGATGGCTGCGCCCAGTGGAGGGAACGGGAAGTAGAGGAAGACGATCAGTGACAGACAGAACCGGTAAACTTCTACAGTTTGTTTGGCAGAAAAGCTGAAATATGTCTAAAAGTATTATCGATTTTTTTAAAATTGAAGAATAATTGTTTTAGAAGAATTTTCTTGTTTTCTGCCATTTATCAACATGAGTCAGCTGTAGGTGTATATATATATGTCCCTTTCATCTTGAAGCAATTTGTTTTTAAAGATATCATCAGAGATTCTCACGGGCTTCCCTGATAGCTCAGCTGATATAAAGAATCTGCCCGCGATGCAGGAGACCCTGGTTCACTTCCTGGGTCAGGAGGATCCCCTGGAGAAGGGAAAAGCTACTCACTCCAGTATTCTAGCCTGGAGAATTCTGTGGACAGTCCATGGGGTTGCGAAGAATTGAACAGGACTGAGCGACTTTCACTCTCACTTTCACAGAGATTCTTATAAAGATTTAGCCTATGAATCTAGCCAACATTATTCCTGAGTCACTTCCACAGTGCAGTTCTCATCAAGTGGTAGAACAAAGTTCTGATTGCAGTGATAAGTGAGTGAGGAGGAAACGGAGGCAGTAAAAACCTGAGGAGAGAGTTGTGACCGGACCTGGAGATGAGTAGTGAAAGCCTCCCATCAAAAACAGAAGGGAAACCAACATGACTGAGCATAGGGAAGGGAGGGTGGCTGGCAGTGAGGCTGGAGCACTGTCAGGCAGGACTTCGGAAGCCAAGGGAAGGAACTGCCTTTTATTTTGAATGGGATATTAATAGAAAATAATAGGAAGACTTTTGCTAGGGAGTGAAATGAACACCCAGAAGTTTGAGTTGGATTTGAAAAAGGCAGAGGAACCAGAGATCATATTGCCAACATCCATTGGATTATAGAAAAAACAAGAGTTCCAGAAAAAAACATCTACTTCTGCTTTGTTGATTATGCCAAAGCCTTTGACTGTGTGGATCATAACAAACAGTAGAAAATTATTCAAGAGATGGGAATACCAGACCACCTTACCTGCTTCCTGAGAAATCTGTATGCATGTCAACAAGCAACACTTAGAACTGGACATGGAACAACAGACTGGTTCCAAATTGGGAAAAGAGTACATCAAGGCTCTATATTGTCACCCTGCTTATTTAACTTATATGCAGAATATATCATGAGAAATGCCAGTCTGGAAAAAGGACAAGCTGGAATTAAGATTTCTGGGAGAAATATCAATAACCTCAGAAATGCAGATGATGTCACCCTTATGGCAGAAAGTGAAGAGGAACTAAAGAGCCTCTTCATGAAAGTGAAAGAGGAGAGTGAAAAAATTGGCTTAACGCTCAACATTCAGAAAACAAAGATCATGGCATCCGGTCCCATCACTTCATGGGAAATAGATGGGGAAACAGTGGAAACAGTGACAGATTTTACTTTCTTGGGCTCCAAAATCCCTGCAGATGATGACTGCAGCCATGAAATTATAAGACACTTGCTCCTTAGAAGAACAGCTATGACCCAACTAGATAGCATATTAAAAAGCAGAGACATTACTTTGTCAACAAAGGCCTGTCTAGTCAAAGCTATGTTTTTTCCAGTAGTCATGTATGGATATGAGAGTTGGACTATAAAGAAAGCTGAGCACAGAAGAACTGATGCTTTTGAACTGTGACGTTGGGAGAAAACTCTTGAGAGTCCCTTGGACTGCAAGGAGATCCAACCAGTGAATCCTAAAGGAAATCAATACTGAATATTCTTTGGAAGGACTGATGCTAAAGCTGAAACTCCAATACTTTGGCCACTTGATGCAAAGAACTGACTTCTTGGAAAAGACCCTGATGCTGGGAAAGATTGAAGACGAGAGAAGGGGATGACAGAGGATGAGATGGTTGGATGGCATCACCGACTCAATGGACATGAGTTTGAGTAAGCTCCGGGAGTTGGTGATGGACAGGGAAGCCTGATGTGCTGCAGTCTGTGGGGTCGCAAAGAGTTGGACATGAGTGAGGACTGAACTGAGATGATCCTATTGTAAAATATTTATTAAAGCTATATTTGAAGGATAAAATTTAAGGGAAAAAGTGGAGTTAGTGGGAACCAATCCACAGGTTAAACAAAAGATTAAAGATTGGACAGCTAGCCATCAGTGTGAGCCTTACTAATCTGTATTTTTTTACTCAGTGACACTGATAGCTTTGAAATAAACATAAGATGTAAATTTTCCCATATTTTAAGTTTTT
The DNA here is from genome assembly GCA_006408675.1 of Madoqua kirkii. Classification (NCBI taxonomy): domain Eukaryota; kingdom Metazoa; phylum Chordata; class Mammalia; order Artiodactyla; family Bovidae; genus Madoqua; species Madoqua kirkii. Next base: position 8,945 of record SJYC01054639.1, on the reverse strand, counting down.
CCCTTCAGAGAGGATTCCTGCATTAGAATGACTGAATAAGAAATGCAAACTTTTGTCCTAAATATGGTCTGTACCAGGACTGCTCCCAATAGCCAAAAGATGGACACAACAGAACTGTCCATCATTGGATGACTGTGTAAACAAATCGTGCTGTAAACCATATACACAGTGGGGTAGTATTTAGCCATACAAAGGAATGAAATACTGGTACATGCAACGAGGTGATGAACCTTCAAAACATCATGCTAATTAAAGAAGCAAGACACAGAAAGATAACATATTTGATGATTTTATTTACATGAGATGTCCAGAATAAGTAAATCCTCAGGCTGGTGATTGCCAAAGGCTGGTGGAGGGGAGGCATATAGAGTGTTGGCTTAGAGTCTAGGGTTTTCTTTTGGGAAGATGAAAATGTTTTGGAACTCAGTATATGTGATAGTTGCCCAACATCGTGAATGCACTAAATACCACAGAGTTACACACTTAAAGGTGCTAAATTTTGTTTTATGAGACTTTCATCTCAATAAAACTTAAAAAATATTCATCAGGACATTTTGTAACTTTGAGAAACGTGATCTGCAGTGTTTCCAATAGTGCTTTCTGAAAGGGTGGTAGTGAGTTTCTCTTGCTGCCAGCAAGATGCAAGAGCCCCAGTTTCAGCCTGTGTGCCTTTCTGCATGTGTGCAAAAGGCATTTCAGTTAAAAATTCCGATTTCCTTGATTGTTTCTGAGTTACATTTTCTCTTATAAAAATTGTCTGTTTTTGTCCTGTACTTATTTACTGAGGTCCTATGTTTCTGTTGTCATTTTGTATGTATCTTGTGAAATAAACATATTATTCCCTTTTCTGTTTTTTATGATAATTTTTTCATAATTTGCTTTTTTAAAGTATATTTAAAAAGATTTTATACTATTAAGTTTATTTTTTTCATTGTGATTTCTTCTTTTACTTGTAGACTGAAAAACTCACCTCTTTCAAAAGGTCTGTTTAAATAGTCAATTCTATCTTTATCTAGATTTTTCTATGGTTTGATCTGTCAGAAGTTCATTTTTAATAGTTAAATGTTTTTATGATATTTTCTATGGGCAAATGAAAAGTTGTAATTTCTTACCAGAATGATGTAACTTTCAGCATGGTTTCTCAAAACTGAGAAATCTGCAGACCACTTCTAAAGGAAAAAAATGATCTTGACTCGACAAATGACTTCTATTATGTTATTTCTTATAATGGATTGAATTGTGTTCCCTCCAAATTTATATGTTGAAGTCCTAACCTTAGTACTTCTGAAAAAATGTGACCTTATTTGAAATTGGGTTGTGGTAGACGTAATTTGTTAAGATGAAGTCACACTAAAGTAAGGTAGGTCCCTAATCCAGCATGGTATACTTATAGATGGAGAAGGGCATAGCAACCCACTCCAGCGTTCTTTCCTGGAGAATCCCATGGACAGAGGAGCCCGGTGAGCTACAGTCCCTGAGGTTGCACAGAGTTGGACACGACTGAAGCGACAGGGCATAGAGCACAGCACACCCTTATAGAAATGGGAAATTTGGGTGCAGACATGCATGTGGGCTAGCGGTTCCATGGCGGTTCAGAGGCAAAGAATCTGCCTGCAGTACAGGAGATGCAGGAGCCTTGGGTTCAGTCCTTGGGTTGGGAAGACCCCCTGGAGGAGGACATGGCAACCCACTTTCTTGCCTGGAGAATCGCATGGACAGAGGAGCCTGGCGGGCTACAGTCCACAGGTCACAAAGAGCTGGACACGACTGAAGTGGCTGAGCATGCGCATGCCTACAGGAGCGAAGGGATTACTAGAGGTTCAGAGAAGGACTTGCAACAGGTTTCTCCCTGTTGCCTTTGGGGAGAACACAGCCTTGCCAGCACCTTGTTTTTGGACTCCTAATCTCCACAATCGGAGATTAGATTTCTGCTATTGAAGCCACCCGGTATGTGATGCGTTATTACAGCTACTCTAGCAAACTAGTATACTTACGTATGTATCAATACCCTCCATAAACCTACAGTTTTTTTACAGCTATCAAAGCAAAGCAAATTTTAAAAACATGCATATTTAAATTTATACCCCCCCCAATTTTGCATGAGTGACTCTAAGTTAATGTGATGGTTAGTATAATTTGGCTACAACTCTATCATGGCTCCCACTATGAATATATTCTTGACTACATGTTCCTGAATGCAATTCTCCCAGTTTTTCTCTACTCCAGAACTTTCCTTTATACAATGCTCATGACGTCATTTAGTTTTCAATGAGCATGTTCAGCTCTCCCTTGTTTTCAATAACTTATAAACACAACTGCAAATATGGGCCTGGAAACCACGGCACAGTTCCTGGTTCCAAGGTGGTCATCCAAACAACCCAGGATATGGTTATGCTGATCACTTTTTAGAAGACCATTAAAATCAAAATGAAAAATAAATTCTCATGGGAACCTTGTGGAGGCCTAAGAACACAAGGCACAAACTACCAAGCATGCAGAGATTTCAGTCTGAGAAAAGTTTAATCCTAAGAGATCCTCCCATCTGGTGAGGTTTACACTGGAAATGACTTGTCCTGCTCTTTGTTTATTCACTTAATGAATTAGATCATTGGGACAGAGACGCTTTCCTGGTGACCTCATCCTGGTTTGATTTTCTATGCTTTGTTGACTTCTTCAGGTCCTATTCCCTTTTCAGAGAATCCTGAAGATGCTGTGCTTGCTTGTTTCAAAGTCAGCATCCTTGCTGCCACTGGTCATTATAAAATGTGAGTTGTGAATATGATTTGATACAATGTTATCACGATCTAGTGCAAAAGTTTCTTTCTTATTTTTTTTTTTTACCAACTTTGGTTCAGCAAAAAATGTTAGATGAAAACAAATCAGTCAAAGACCAACAGGAAAGGATGAATTTGCATAAGCATTTACTGAAAAAAAAAAAATCCCAGCAATGTAAATCTAGACTGCTGTGGTCTAACTTCCCAACATGCCCAGGGTAGGAACCGGAAAGCCAGCAAACCATTTCTCACGCTCTATAATTTGGAAGAGGAGAGAACTAGATTTCACAGTGTTTGGATACCTTTGCTCAACTATATTCTAAGCACATTTCTCTTCAAATTTCTGGGAAAACTAGTGTTCCTCTAAACTGCAAGTTTCTGCCAAAATCTGAGCTAACAAAATGGCTTGAAGAATTTATTCAAGGTTTTTGTAAAAATAAGCATGACAATCATTGAAACATTCTAAATTAATTTTACCAGTGTTTGCTAATGGGATAAACTGACACAGAGTATGCTGACTGACTCCCTCGTGCAGTGCCATAGCCTCAGATCAGATGAGAGAAAGGATCTCTGCAAGCTGGGAGCCCTCAGCTGTGTCTCTTCCCAAGGCAGCTGTGCAACCAAGGTGATTCAGCCAACCAGTCTTCATAATGGGGAGCCTGGAGAGAGTATGTACCACAGGGAATGAAAGCTAAATCTGAATCCTTGAAGACCTTAGATAAATTGCTATGCTTCCTTACCTTTTGTTTTCACATGTGTACCTTGAAGAAACTGACATCTCACAGAATATTGTAATAATTACTGAAGTAAAGTATGTAAAGTGCTTACACGTCAAACACACATACACAAACATGCATAATACATACACATACCCACAAATATTAGGTTGAGCTGTTTGAAATTGCCAGTATTGGCCATTTTTTATGTACACAAATGGCAATATTATATGGCTTGACCTAATATGTATATTACAGGGTAAGTGACTCTGATGGTAAAGAATCTGCCTGCAGTGCATGAAACCCAGGTTTGATCTCTGGGTTGGGAAGCTCTCCTGGAGAAGGAAATGGCAGCCCACACCAGTATTCTTGCTTGGAGAATTCCATGGACAGAGGAGCCTGGTGCGCTACAGTCCACGGGGTCACAAAGAGCCTAACACAACTGAGCAACTAACTCACAACACAGTATGTATATAAAGAGTCGTAAACAGTGGCAAAAAAGTAAGAAGCATTGCCTCTTTAGGCTAAAGAAAGCACACATCTATACTTAAAGACATGATGGAAGATTCCTGACCCAACACAACACCCAATACACAGTACAATGGGAGAAGAGAAATAAAAAAGGTAGTGTGGTAGAGGCATATGTCCCCAAAATATGTTTAAGAAAGAGCACGAAAGGAGAAGCAAACTGGTAGTAAGGCATATAGAGGCTACGCTAACATTAAATTTTCAAAGGACACAGTTTGTGAGCGTAAGAATATGCCCAGCTTTCCAAAGCAAGCTAAAAATTAACCTTGACATTGCCCTGATATTTATTTTTTATTTCCTTCATTAACCCCAAGGTGTTGTCTAAGGCCAGGATGTGAGTCATAATGTTTTGCTCATTCACCTCTCTACCAGCATCGTGGACTGGGCCGGCCCTGAGAGCCTACAGCAGTTACAATGGTTTGTCAGCTTTTCAGACTTGCCATGAGCAATGTCCTATCAATTTGCCACCCCCACATTCCGTCTCCTGGGATGACTTGCCGCCCCCAGGTTTTGTCTCCTGATTAATGGTGCAGATCCTAACTTTCCGGCTACACAAACTTCCCACCCAGTGGCTGGCTGGATTCCTGTGGCTTTGTCCATTGAGGAGACAGAGTGACCGCTAGTAGGAACTGGGTTGGAAAGGTGAAGATCCAGGTGAGGAATGCTTTATTAACTGCAGCCAGCAGCACTAAAATGAGGTCAGGAGATCAATGCAGTGTCTGTATTGAATTCTTACCCTTTAGACTTCCAAAGGAAAACCCCAAGACATAGGTGTTGTGATGAGGGGAGTGCACTGTCAGCAAGGAGAATTTCAGAGCAGTGTATACCCCAATTTTGATTAATTTCCTGAGTTTTCTGGAATTAAGAGTTCAGGGAAACCCTCCAGTAGTTTAGCAAATACAGAAATTTCATCATATTTCTTACCAGACAAACACAGAACCAATGCATTGCTCATGTTTCTATGGTATAAATTATATGCTGTGGTGCATGTAAAAGAGGAAACACCATAAGTGGAGGGCAGCTCACCCCACAGTGAACCAGTGCCAGGTTTGGTGGGCAGCACCACAGTAGCTTCCAGTAACCTAAAGAAAAATATTATGTTAAACTGTTTCCCTAATGTGATACTTTCTTCAAAACTGAAACAGTAAAACATTTGACTCAATAACAATATTCTAGATCTTAAAACAGAATCTTGATCAACCTTTACATTTTGCTTGTTTTTAATTTTTTTTTACCTGGTTAGTTTATTGTTGGTGATTTTTATAGAGATAGAATCTGAGCGACGAACCTTCTTTAGTGGGACTTACAATTTTTTTTCTGCCCAAATCATTAAAACTCTGTCCTAGTAATTATATAGGACAGATTAACCCAAAAGCTAATTAAGAGTGCTATGTGGAAATAGCCTATGTCAAATATAAGTCAATATTCATTTGGGGATGTTATTTTTGATCTGAAGAAAATTGGGTTTATATAGGACAAAGTTTATAGTAGTAAAGATGTGATCAAATTGAGAATTATGCAGTACAATTAAGTGTACAGTTTGTTTTCAAGATGTTTATTCAGTGATTACTGTAAATGCTTTAGTATGCATCAACAGGTGAAAAATATTAGGATAACACCTAATATTAGAATATTAGAATAACACCTTAAGAAATCACCAGTCTAGGATAACTCTCATGTTTCTCCCACCTTGATGCTTAGGAGCTCTCACAGCAAACAGGTCATTGAGTCAGCAGTATATGCTGTTAATAACAGCAGAAAATTACTTATCTGGTCTCTGTGCCCTGACGAATTGATGGGGGTGGTCAAGGGCTGTAGAGAGACCTTATGTATCTTTCAGTCTTGAGTGGTTAGCTCTTGATATTCCCAATCTCCATTTTGACCCTAGCCTCAGGTTTCTTCTGTGAGATATGCTTCTTTTTTTCCTCCTCAAATTCTTTTTCTTAGTTGACTGACAATCCAGAATAGTGGTTAAGAGCATGGGCTTTCATGCCAGAAAGAACTAGGTTTAAATTCTTTGCCTACCATATATTGGCTTTAAAAAGTGTGACTTTTCAGAATTTGTTTCCTTATCTGTAAGAAAGGAATAATACTAATAATTCTAACATGAGGCATGTATTATTATAAATGAAATAAGGTTATTTAGCCTAGTTACTAAACAAACATTAGCTGTTATTATCATTTTTCTCATTTAACTTCTGTATCATTATGCACAATGCCTCAGAGTTGTATGGGCACAAACTAGTCAACATAAATTTTCCTTAACATGACAGTTATTAATTTAAGGGATATTCTTTGGGGAATCATTACCTCCTACCCGAGGCCAGAGGCAGCAGCCAGGAGGAGCAACCCCACTTCAAAGGAGCAGTGGCTGTGCAGGTGCAGGAGGGCCTAGAGGAGCTATTCCACATTCCAGGGTGGCAGGGGCAGCAGTGAGGAGATACCCCACATTCAAGGTAAGAGAAATCCGAGTAAGACAGTAGGTGTTGCAAAGGACATCAGAGGGCGGACACACTGAAACCACAGTCACAGAAAACAAGTCAATCTAATCACACTAGGACCACAGCCTTGTCTAACTCAGTGAAACTAAGCCATGCTCGTGGAGCCACCCAAGAAGGGCGGGTCATGGTGGAGAGTTCTGACAGAATGTGGCCCACTGGAGAAGGGAATGGCAAACCACTTCAGTATTCTTGCCTTGAGAACCCCATGAACAGTATGAAAAGGCAAAATGATAGGATACCAAAAGAGGGACTCCCCAAGTCAGTAGGTGCCCAATATGCTACTGGAAATCAGTGGAGAAATAACTCCAGAAAGAATGAAGGGATGGAGCCAAAGCAAAAACAATACCCTGTTGTGGATGTGACTGGTGATAGAAGCAAGGTCCGATGCTGTAAAGAGCAATATTGCATAGGAACCTGGAATGTCAGGTCCATGAATCAAGGCAAATTAGAAGTGGTCAAACAAGACATGGCAAGAGTGAACGTCGACATTCTAGGAATCAGCGAACTAAGATAGACTGGAATGGGTGGATTTAACTCAGATGACCATTATATCTACTACTGTGGGCAGGAATCCCTTAGAAGAAATGGCGTAGCCATCATGGTCAACGAAAAAATATGAAATGCAGTACTTGGATGCCATCTCAAAAATGATAGAATGATCTCTGTTAAACGTTTCCAAGGCAAACCATTCAATATCACAGAAATCCAAGTCTATGCCCCAACAGGTAACACTGAAGAAACTGAAGTTGAATGGTTCTATGAAGACCTACAAAATCTTTTGGAACTAACACCCAAAAAAGATGTCCTTTTCATTATAGGGGACTGGAATGCAAAAGTAGGCAGTCAAGAAACACCTGGAGTAACAGGCAAATTTGACCTTGGAATATGGAATGAAGCAGGGCAAAGACTAATAAAGTTTTGCCAAGAAAATTCACTGGTCATAGCAAACACCCTCTTCCAACAACACAATGGAAGACTCTACACATAGAATTCACCAGATGGTCAACACCAAAATCAGATTGATTATATTCTATGCAGCCAAAGATGGAGAAGCTCTATACAGTCAATAAACACAAGACCAGGAGCTGACTGTGACTCAGATCATGAACTCCTTATTGCCAAATTCAGACTTAAATTGAAGAAAGTAGGGAAATCTAGTAGATCATTCAGGTATGATGTAAATAAAATCTCTTATGATTGTACAGTGAAAGTGAGAAATAGATTTAAGAGATTAGATCTGATAGACAGAGTGCCAGATGAACTATGGTTGGAGGTACATGATATTGTATAGGAGACAGGGATCAAGACCATCCTCAAGAAAAAGAAAGGCAAAAAGCAAAATGGCTGTCTGAGGAGGCCTTGCAAATAGCTGTGAAAAGAAGAGAAGTGAAAAGCCAAGGAGAAAAGGAAAGATATAAACATCTGAATGCAGAGTGCCAAAAAATAGCAAGAAGAGATAAGAAAGCCTTCCTCAGTGATCAATGCAAAGAAATAGAGGCAAACAACAGAATGGGAAAGACTAGAGATCTCTTCAAGAAAATTAGAGATAGCAAGGGAACATTTCATAAAAAGATGGGCTTGATAAAGGACAGATATAGTATGGACCTAACAGAAGCAGAAGATATTGAGAGGTGGCAGGAATACACAGAAGAACTGTACAAAAAAGTCTTCATGACCCAGATAATCACGATGTGATCACTCACCTAGAGCCAGACATTCTGGAATGTGAAGTCAAGTGGCCTTATTGTTTTTTTCTTTTTAACTTTATTTTACTTTACAATACTGTATTGGTTTTGCCATACATCAGCATGAATCTTAGGAAGCATCACTACAAACAAGGGTAGTGGAGGTAATGGAATTCCAGTTGAGCTAGTTCAAATACTGAAAGATGATGCTGTGAAAGTGCTACACTCAATATGCCAGCAAATTTGGAAAACTCAGCAGTGGCCACAAGACTGGAAAAGATCAGTTTTCATTCCAATTCCAAGGAAAGGCAATGCAAAGTATGCTCAGACTACTGAACAATTGCACTCATCTCACATGCTAGTAAAGTAATGCTCAAAATTCTCCAAGCCAGGCTTCAGCAGTATGTGAACTGTGAACTTCCAGATCGGTTTTAGAAAAGGCAGAGGAACCAGAGATCAAATTGCCAGCATCCACTGGATCATGGAAAAAGCAAGAGAGTTCCAGAAAAACATCTATTTCTGCTTTATTGACTATGCCAAAGCTTTTGACTGTGTGGATCACAATAAACTGTGGAAAATTCTGAGAGAGCTGGAAATACCAGACCACCTGACCTGCCTCTTGAGAAATCTGTATGCAGGTCAGGAAGCAGCAGTCAGAACTGGACATGGAACAACAGACTGGTTCCAAATAGGAAAAGGAGTACATCAAGGCTGTATATTGTCACCCTGCTTATTTAACTT
>SJYC01054638.1:0-10180 GCA_006408675.1 Madoqua kirkii | reverse complement strand
TGAGTGAAGTCTGGAGATAGTGATGGACAGGGTGGCCTGGTGTGCTGCAATTCATGGGGTCACAAGGAGTCAGACACGACTAGCGCTTGAACTGACTGACTATCTGACTACTTGGACTGCTCACCCACCCTCTTTGCTCATTCTGCACTAATTTTTGCATTCTAATAGGATTAGCCAACCCTAGGGAAGACTGGGAAGCAGCCCCAGAATTTTACGGGAGTTAATGCTTTTCTCAGTACACACCATGCGCACAGTTCCCTGTCTAGGAGTGACTCCTCACACATCTGTCACCATAGTTTATGTGGACCACAACACCATCATGCCCACCGAATTTAACCGGGACCCTTGAAACCAACAGTAGCCTTTCATATGCTTGCCAGAAAACTCTGTGCAGGACGAGCAATTCTGTATTGGAGAGGATCTAAGAAATCAGTCTGATTTCCTTTTGAGAGTGTATTGGAGAGAGAGAGAGGGAGAGACCGCCAAGCTTGCAACCAGGAAGGTAACAAGCAGACTCTGTGAGAACACAGTCTCAGAAGCTCTGAAAACAAGACAGAGAGAGGCAGGCTTAGTGCCGTCAGCAGAAAGGAAAGTAGGAGCAGAGTCAGAGAGGAGAGGAGAGATTCGAGGCCGGCAGGCCCTGAGTGAGGGCCAGCGTTGACAAGGGCATCAACCGAGCTGCTGCTGGACAGCTGGAACTGCTGCTGAACTGGGAGAGTGGTCGGGTTCTCCAGAAGGCCTGCTAGATGATCAGAAATATGTTAGAGGTAACAACCATCCATGAGTCCCTTCAATTATTCTGAGGGAGTGACCACTAGGTGATCAAGTTCTGATTTCTTTCCATTTCTTCCTTTCTGTTTAGCTAGCAGACACCCTGTCAACACTGAACGCGTCTGTATCCAGGCATCCCAGGAGCAGATGTTTCACACCTTTGGTCACCTTGCAGGTTGCCCTTGATTTTGAAACGCCATGCACCATGTACTCGAAAGTAAAGACTGGTGATGAGAAAGCCCAAGGAGAAGACTTCTGTGAAGCATCAAAACAATAAAGAGCATGATTTATCTACAGAGAGCAGATTATTTATCTCTATATGTCTGCCTCCTTTGTCCTCTCCCAAAACACCCCTTGCCCTTTTCTCCACCAGTGCAAGCCCCTCACCAGAGCCCTGCAAGATCTAGTGAGAATTCACAGCCTCCAAGAAGTGTTTTCCAGTCGACAGACTTCTACCGGAACTGCCCTAGCTCTTGATCACTCTGTTTTCCCTTGTTAGAATGTGATGAGTAATAAGGTCTTCTCCGGTGGCTCAGCTGTAAAGAATCCACTTGCAATGCAGGAGCTACAGGAGACACGGATTCAATCCCTGGGTCAGAAAGATCCCCTGGAGAAGGGAATGGCAACCCAGCCCAGTATTCTTGCCTGGAGAATCCCAGGGACACAGGAGACTCGTGGGCTACAATCCACGGCATTGCGAAGAGTTGGACATGGCTGAATGTGCACATGTACACATTAGTATTGTTTGTTACCTGAAATATGAGTTTTGCAGTTGTTTATTTTGAAAATAATTTGTTCTTCTGAAAGACTTTTCTTCCTTAAATGATTTATGAGAAAATGAAAATCATTTATCAATTGTCTACAGTTCTCTCTCTGTCTCTTCCTCCCTCATAGTTATGGAAAATCCAGTGGTGACTCATACATAACAAAATCAACTTCAGTTTTTGCTAAAGGTATGCAGCATCCTCTTTTCTGCCCCAAGGGCTCGGCTCACAAACTCTTCATATCATTTATACTTTGATCTGATGTAAGCCACAACTGTTGTCTGGAGTTGAAGCCAGACATATGACTCACAGTATTTAGTGACTCTTGGTACCTTACAGTCTTAGTAACTTATAAGAGATTGTCAATATCTTATTTAAACTGTATGTATGAATGTCAATAGTATAATAATAATATTTAGGTCACTAACATTCCAAGTGAATAAGTCTACTTACAATTTTTAAATATGCTGTCTAGGTTGGTCATAACTTTCCTTCCAAGGACTAAGTGTCTTTTAATTTCATGGTTGCAATCACAATCTGCAGTGATTTTGGAGCCCCAAAGAATAAAGTCTACCACTGCTTCCCCGTTTATTTGCCATGAAGTGACGGGACTGGATGCCATGATCTTCGTTTTCTGAATGTTGAGCTTTAAGTCAACTTTTATAAAGCTGAGCGCCGAAGAATTGATACTTTTGAACTGTGGTGTTGGAGAAGACTCTTTAGAGTTCCCTGGACTGCAAGGAGATCCAACCAGTCCATCCTAAAGGAAATAAGTCCTGAATATTCATTGGAAGGACTGATGTTGAAGCTGAAACTCCAATACTTTGGCCACCTGATGCAAAGAGCTGACTCATTTGAAAAGACCCTGATGCTGGGAAAGTTTAAGGCAGTAGGAGAAGGGGATGACAGAGAATGGGATGGTTGGATGGCATCACTGACTCAACGAACATGAGTTTGAGTGAGCTCCAGGAGTTGATGATGGACAGGGAGGCCTGGCGTGCTACAGTCCATGGAGTCACAAAGAGTCAGACATGACTGAACGACTGAACTGAACTGAACTGAACTGACTTACAGTTTAAACTGAATTTGGACATAGGTGACTTTTCTTTCTGTTTAATTTATCCACCAACCAAGAGGTTTTTGAGCACTAAATTCATAAATAACAATAATTAATAAATATTTATAGATAGCATGCAGACCACAGAAAAACTGTTAAGAATTATGAGGAAGATAGGTTCACAGAGAGTTATCTTCAGAAAACTTCAAAAATCTCTAAAGCACCTCCTGATTAATTATATCCTGATCAAGGTGTTGCTTCTATCATGTTTTGCTGTATTTGTTTTTCTGAAACTCAAACAAGTGTTTATCAAAAAGGCAGCTACATTTCTATTGCAGAGAAAAGAGCAGATAAATACACTTTATAACAGGTAATCTGTGTTAGACTGGTCTGGGATGGAAAAGTAGTTACAAAGCTCAGCTAGGTTAGCATCATCCATCTTCCTGTATCTGTACTGCTCTAACATCCTTTGCCTAAAAATCATCTCTAGATCATGGCAGTTTAATACAGACCAGAGCTCTTCACAAGAAACCAGTGTTTCCATGTTAATTTGGACAGAGGAATAGTTGTTAGATAAAAATATGAAGACTAAAGAATTGTATCCAGTAATCTGTGCATTCTTTCCCACTGATTGATACCTATATGAGGATATACTCAAGAGCAGGGTTTTCCTGGTTTGTTTGGAGACAGAGTAAAAGGCCCTGGGTGATCTTAAAGGGTTGTTCCTTCAGATTTTTCTGGTTCCCCTTTTCTCCCACACAGATAGTTACTGCTGCAGACAAAAGGCCTGTATGTCAATCCTCACTCTGTTACAATTATATGAAACAAATAAAAGTTACAAAGCTCTGCTTCTGCTGGTGCTAAGTTGCTTCAGTCGTGTCCAACTTTGTGCGACCCCAGAGACAGCAGCCCACCAGGCTCCCTCATCCCTGGGATTCTCCAGGCAAGAACACTGGAGTGGGTTGCCATGTCCTTCTCCAATGCATGAAAGTGTAAAGGGAAAGTGAAGCGCTCAGTCATGTCCGACTCTTCGTGACCTCACGGACTGCAGCCTACCGGGCTCCTCCGACCATGGGATCTTCCAGGCAAGAGTACTGGAGTGGGATGCCATTGCCTTCTCCTGCAAAGCTCTAAAAGAACCCAAAGAATGGGAGAGTTCATTAGCAGTTGAGAGATTTCAACAAATTAATAAAATTAACAAATGATAATACCAGTATTTCATCACTTGTTTCACAAAATTCTGTTTTTTTGTTGTTGTTGTTGTTCTTAATTCTATTTGGGAGCACCTTTTAAAATTAATTAATCTGGCCCATGACACGGTACGCAGGATCTTAGTTCCTCAGTCATTGCTTGTGTCCTGGCAATGAAGTGTGGAGTCTTAGCCACTTGACTGCCAGGGAAGTCCTTAAAATTCTAGGGTTGATACTCACATTTTATTTTTAAGAACACATTAGTAATTTTAAAAATTTGAAAAATCACGGAAATTAAGTAGTTAATACACTTAAAAAATTTATAAGCATATTCTCAGACATAACATTTATTGTTGTTGTTTAGTCTCTCAGTCATGTCTGAGTCTGTGCCACCCCATGGACAGCAGCACGCCAGGCCTCCCTGTCCATCACCATCACTCAGAGCTTGCTCAAACTCATGTCCATTAAGTTGGTGATGCCATCCAACCATCTTGTCCTCTGTCGTTCCCTTCTCCTCCTGCCTTCAATCTTTCCTAGTATCAAGGTCTTTTCTAATGAGTTGGTTCTTCTTATCAGGTGGCAAAAATATTGGAGCTTCAGCTTTAGCATCAGTCCTTTCAATGAATATTCAAGATTGATTTCCTTTAGAATTTCCTTTAGGATAAAATTTATTAGTACTTGTCAAATAATACATATTTGATATTCTAAAATAAGTTATAAAAATAAATTGCTGAAATAAAAAACAAATTATTTTCATAGTCTTTAGTTTCAGCATTTGTAAATGAAATCTTCCTCTATATGATTAATTTCAATGTTTCAATTTCATATCTGAAATTTTGAGGAAAGCCTCCACTTTGCTGTCATAACTCAATAATTTGTCTCCATTGATTGTGCGATGTCAGACATGAGCAATAATAAAGTGCCGGGTTTTTCAAACAATTTATACTTTTACATTTGTTATTTCATTTTCTGGGCTCTCTGTTTTGATACTGTCACACTTACTGTTTTCTAGTGTGTTTCCTTGAGTTGGGGAGAAAAAGGTAGAAACTCATGGTGCCCTGTGCAGTTCAAGAAAGTGTGTGCTGCCTAGGAATGGCACCTATTGCTGAGGACCACAGAACATGGCAAAGAATGGATGCATTTACCTGGATCTCACCTGCAAGCCATTTTTCATCTCCACTGGTTTCTAGGAACCATCTCTGATTTATGGCCAAAATTTAGGGGGTAAGTAATCTTATTTTTTGAGATTGTGGCCTATCCCTATTCCCATTAACTAAGTTCTTTAAGATAATGAAAAATGGTGGAACAAATTGGTTCATTTAACCTGGATACGGCAGAATACCCTGGGAGCAAATGAAATATTAGGATGAATGCCTCTTATGCAATGTGCTTTCCTCCTCAAGCTGAAAGCACTCTGAAGTAACCCAAAAACTGGTGGGTGCAGGACTTTCCAAGATGTGTAAATTGTTTATCACTGGAGGAAGAGCAGGTCAAATTCTGTTTTTAACCTCTTACTTGATGAGTTTCATCAGCTTGCATAGTTGAACAAGAAGAATCAAGATCCACTTAATCATTTGTGTTTGTCAGTGTTTTGGAAATTTTGAAAAAAAAATTTGGTATTGGAAAATATTGACACATATCCTCAATGATGCTTTACAAGAAAATGGCTCATTTCCTAACATCTGGATTCTATTAATCCTAATATTGGACTTGGTTAAAATGGTCCTGGCAGCAGGTGGTTGGATGAGTTCCCCAAATGAGGCAAATTACCCCTGAGGGTCCTTGGATTATGATCTGTAGGGAAAATTCTTCCCATCCCTATAGCCTGTCTAGTGTTAGTATCTTTGGATCTAGGTGTCTGGAACAGACTCTCTCAGGTTCCTGGCCATTCTCTAGTGAGTAAGAGTCGACACCAAAGGACAGAGCTTGGCTCTGACTTGTTTCAGAATATGTGTCATTTTCTTTCTAACCCACTTCCCATCCTCTCCCACCTTTTCTCCATCCTTCTTTTTTCTATTTTCTTGCATCTTGCCCCCTCCTGCCCCCTCTCTCTTCCTTTCAGCCTTCCCTTTATCACTCCTTCCTTCTCTCCCTTCCTTCTTCTCTCCCTCCCTCCTTACCTTCCTTCCTATGTCAGAGAGCAAATTACAAGATCCCCCTTGCTCAGCCAGTTTTAGAGATAAAATCCTCAAAAAAAAAAAAAAAAAAAAAAGGAAAACGTACATTCTACATTTAAGGTCATTAAGCAAAGAATGAACTTTTACTTCTATCCATAAACTTTTACTTTGGACCAAAGAATGTGCTATACTTGCTCTGTCATTGAACAGACAGCAGTGTAAAAAACAGTGATAAATGAATTGTACACCAAGATTTTGATCCTGTAAAAGATCACTGGTAGTGCGGAACAACAAATCATTATTTATTTATGTATTTTGGCGGTGGGGGAAGCTAATTATTTTACAATATTGTGGTGGTTTTTGCCATACATTGATATGAATCAGCCAAGAGTGTACATGTGTTCTTCATCCTGAACCCCCCTCCCACCTCTCTCCCCATCCCATCCCTCTGGGTCATCCCAGTGCACCAGCCCTGAGCATCCTGCCTCATGCATCAAATCATTTTTCTGAAAATTTAGAGAGATAAAAAGTAACAAATGTTGAAACTATATTATTGGGCAGAACTTATTTTTTCTCAAGTGAGATTGCAAATTACAACTCAAGTAAAGAAAAGGATTAGACACAATTCTGGCAGGATATCTGTAGACACTCACCTTGAGCTTGTCTTTATTTGCATCCCTTCATTTTTTTTTTTATCCATACAACACATTTTAATTGACTAACAAGTGTGAGTTGAATCTCTAGTGTTATAAAAATGAGTAAGAATCACTTTTTCACTCAATCTCTAGGACATCAGAAATATATTTCTCCAGTACTGAATGCCTTTTAAAGTAAAATTTCATTGATTTAAAGGCTGCTGATATAGTTAAATATTTTATTTAGTGTACATAAATCTCATTTAGCAATATGTTGGAGGGAAAAAAAACACTTTAACATTTTCTGGGCTAATGTTTAGTTTTACTTGGAAGGCAAATTAAGTTCGAATGCAGCAGCTATTTTTCCCCTAGAATCTATGAATTTAATGGTTCTTTAATACTTTAAAAATATTTTCAATTTTAATTAGGTCCCATTTGTTCATTTTGGTTTTATTTCCAATATTCTGGGTGATGGGTCATAGAGGATCCTGCTGTGATTTATGTCAGAGAGTGTTTTGCCTATGTTATCCTCTAGGAATTTTATAGTTTCTGGTCTTACATTTAGATTTTTAATCCATTTTGAGTTTATTTTTGTGTATGGTGTTAGAAAGTGTTCTAGTTTCATTCTTTTACAAGTGGCTGACCAGTTTTTCCAGCACTGCTTGTTAAAGAGATCGTCTTTTCTCCATTGTATATTCTTGCCTCCTTTGTCAAAGATAAGGTGTCCGTAGGTGAGTGAATTTATCTCTGGGCTTTCTATTTTGTTCCATTGATCTATATTTCTGTCTTTGTGCCACTACCATACTGTCTTGATGACTGTGGCTTTGTAGTAGAGCCTGAAGTCAGGTAGGTTGCTCTGACTATTCGAGATTTTTTTGTATTTCCATACAAATTGTGAAATTATTTGTTCTAGCTCTGTGAAAAATACCGTTGGTAGCTTGATAGGGATTGCATTGAATCTATAGATTGCTTTAGGTAGTATACTCATTTTCACTATATTGATTCCTCCAATCCACAAACACGGTATATTTCTCCATCTATTAGTGTCTCGTTTGGCTTCTTTCACCAGTGTTTTATAGTTTTCTATATATAGGTCTTTTGTTTCTTTTGGTAGATATATTCCTAAGTATTTTATTCTTTTCATTGCAATGGTGAATGGAATTGTTTCCTTAATTTCTCTTTCTATTTTCTCATTATTAGTGTATAGGAATGCAAGGGATTTCTGTGTGCTGATTTTATGTTCTGCAACTTTACTATATTCATTGATTAGCCCTAGTAATTTTCTGGTGGAGTCTTTAGGGTTTTCTATGTAGAGGATCATTTCATCTGCAAACAGTGTGAGTTTTACTTCTTCTTCTCCAATTTGGATTTTTTAAAATTTCTTTTTCTGCTCTGATTGCTGTGGTCAAAACTTCCAAAACTATGTTGAATAGTAGTGGTGAAAGTGGGTACCCTTGTTTTGTTCCTGACTTAAGGGGAAATGCTTTCAATTTTTTACCACTGAGGATAATGTTTGCTGTTGGTTTGTCATATATAGCTTTTATTATGTTGAGGTATGTTCCTTCTGTTCCTGCTTTCTGGAGAGTTTTTATCATAAGTGGATGTTGAATTTTGTCAAAGGCTTTCTCTGCATCTATTAAGATAATCATACGGCTTTTATTTTTCAATTTGTTAATGTGGTGTATTACATTGATTGATTTGTGGATATAAGCAAGGTGAAAAAACAGCCTTCAGAATGAGAGAAAATAATAGCAAATGAAGCAACTGACAAAGAATTTATCTCAAAAATACACAAGCAACTCCTGCAGCTGAATTCCAGAAAAATTAACGACCCAATCAAAAAATGGGCCAAAGAACTAAACAGACATTTCTACAAAAAAAACATACAGATGCCTAACAAACACATGAAAAGATTCTCAACATCACTCATTATCAAAGAAATGCAAATCAAACCCAAAATGAGGTACCATTTCACGCCAGTCAGAATGCCTGTAATGCAAAAGTCTACAAGCAATAACTGCTGGAGAGGCTGTGGAGAAAAGGAAACCCTCCTTACACTGTTGGTGGGAATGCAAACTAGTACAACCAATATAGAGAACACTGTGGAGATTCCTTAAAAAACTGGAAATAGAACTGCCATATGACCCAGCAATCCCACTGCTGGGCATACACACCAAAAAAACCAGAATTGAAAGAGACACTTGTACCTTAATGTTCATCACAGCACTGTTTATAATCGCCAGGACATGGAAGCAACCTAGATGTCTATCAACAGATGAATGGATAAGAAAGCTGTGGTACATATACACAATGGAGCATTACTCAGCCATTAAAAAGAATACATTTGAATCAGTTCTAATGAGGTGGATGAAACTGGAGCCTATTGTACAGAGTGAAGTAAGCCAGAAAGAAAAACACCAATACAGTATACTAATGCATACATATGGAATTTAGAAAGATGGTAACTATAACCCTATATGCGAGACAGCAAAAGAGACATAGATGTATAGAACAGTCTTTTGGACTCTGTGGGAGAGAGTGAAGGTGGGATGATTTGGAAGAATGACATTGAAACATGTATAATATCATATAAGAAATGAATCACCAGTCCAGGTTGTGTGCATGATACAGGATGCTCAGGGCTGGTGCACTGCGATGATCCAGAGGGAGGGAAGTGGGAGGGGGGTTCAGGATGGGGAACACATGTGCACCCGTGGTGGATTCACGTTGATGTATGGCAAAACCAATATAATATTGTAAAGTAATTAGCCTCCAATTTAAATAAATAAATTTACATTAAAAAAATAAAGTGCTTTTCTCATAGACAAAAGAAAAGTTTTGTCTCCAAACTTTGGGAACACCAATTCACTCATTTAGTATATAATTTATTGATACATAGCATGCTGCTGCTGCTGCTGCTGCTGCTGCTGCTAAGTCACTTCAGTTTTGTCCGACTCTGTGTGACCCCATAGATGGCAGCCCACCAGACTCCTCCGCTCATGGGATTTTCAAGGCAAGTATACTGGAGTGGGTTGCCATTGCCTTCTCTAGATATGTAGCATAGGCTGAATGTTAATTTATTAGTTGCATTGAATTACCCCCTTGCTTTGTACTTCAACTGAATTTTTAAAAATCAGATATTTTATATTATGTAGAATTTTGCACCTTATTCAAAATGACTAATACCTTGTAGGAATTTTAAAACAATAGATGATTATGGTGCAGTTGACTTTTTTTTAAACTATGGATACTTGTATACACATCTAAGTTGAAGCTATTGCTAAACAAATATTAATATACCATCAGTTTTGTTCAGTTGCTCAGTCATGTCCAACTCTTTGCAACCCCACGATTGCAGCACACCAGGGCTCCCTGTCCATCACCAACTCCCAGAGTTCACTAAAACCCAAGTCCATGAAGTCGGTGATACCATCCAGCCATCTCATCCCTCTGTTGTCCCCTTCTCCTCCTGCCCTCAATCCCTCCCAGCATCAGAGTCTTTTTCAATGAGTCAACTCTTCGCATGAGGTGGCCAAAGTACTGGAGTTTCAGCTTCAGCATCATTCCTTACAAAGAAATCCCAGGGCCGATCTTCAGAATGGACTAGTTGGATCTCCTTGCAGCCCAAGGGACTCCCAAGAGTCTT
>SJYC01054637.1:0-17243 GCA_006408675.1 Madoqua kirkii | reverse complement strand
AAGTTAAATAAGCAGGGTGACAATATACAACCTTGACGTACTCATTTTCTTATTTGGAACCAGTCTGTTGTTCCATGTCCAGTTCTAACTGTTGCTTCCTGACCTGCATATAGGTTTCTCAAGAGGCAGGTCAGGTGGTCTGGTATTCCCATCTCTCTCAGAATTTTCCAGTTTCTAGTGATCCACACAGTCAAAGGCTTTGGCATAGTCAATAAAGCAGAAATAGATGTTTTTCTGGGACTCTCTTGCCTTTTTGATGATCCAGCAGATGTTTGCCATTTGATCTCTGGTTCCTCTGTCTTTTCTAAAACCAGCTTGAACATCTTGAGGTTCACAGTTCACATAGTGCTGAAGCCTGGCTTGGAGAATTTTGAGCATTACTTTACTAGCATGTGAGATGAGTGCAATTGTGCAGTAGTTTGAGCATTCTTTGGCATTGTCTTTCTTTGGGGTTGGAATGAAAACTGACCTTTTCCAGTTCTGTGGCCACTGCTGAGTTTTCCAAATTTGCTGGCATACTAAGTGCAGCACTTTCACAGCATCATCTTTCTGAATTAGAACTAGCTTAACTGGAATTCCATCACCTCCACTAGCTTTGTTCATAGTGATGCTTTCTAAGGCCCACTTGACTTCACATTCCAGGATGTCTGGCTCTATGTGAGTGATCATACCATCGTGATTATCTTGGTCATGAAGATCTTTTTTGTACAGTTCTTATGTGTATTCCTGCCACCTCTTAATATGCTTCAGTTAGGTCCAAACCATTTCTGTACTTTACTGAGCCCATTTTTCATGAAATGTTCCCTTGGTATCTCTAATTTTTTTGAAGAGATCTCTAGTCTTTCCCATTCTATTGTTTTCCTCTATTTCTTTGCATTGATCACTGAGGAAGTCTTTCTTATCTCTTCTTGCTGTTCTTTGTCACTCTGTCATTCTGCTTTTTTACATTTCTTTTCCATGGGGATGGTTTTGATCCCTGTCTCCTGTACAATGTCAAAACCTCCGACCATAGTTCATCAGGCACTCTATCAATCAGATCTAGTCCCTTAAATCTATTTCTCACTTCCACTGTATCATACCTGAATGGTCTAGTGTTTTCCCTACTTTCTTCAATTTAAGTCTGAATTTAGCAATAAGGAGTTCATGATTTGAATCACAGTTAGCTCCTGGTCTTGTTTTTGTTGACTGTATAGAGCTTCTCCATCTTTGGCTGCAAAGAATATAATCAATGTGATTTCGGTGTTGACCATCTGGTGATGTCCATGTGTAGAGATTTCTCTTAGAGAGTGTTTGTTATGACTAGTGTGTTCTCTTGGCAAAACCCTATTAGTCTTTGCCCTGCTTCATTCTGTATTCCAGGGTCAAATTTGCCTGTTACTCAAGGTGTTTCTTGACTTCATACTTTTGCATTCTAGTTCCCTATAATGAAAAGGACATCTTTTGGGGGTGTTAATTCTAAAAAGTCTTGTAGGTCTTCATAGAACCATTCAACTTCAGTTTCTTCAGTGTTACCTGTTGGGGCATAGACTTGGATTTCTGTGATATTGAATGGTTTGCTTTGGAAACAAACAGAGATAATTCTGTCATTTTTGAGATTGCATCCAAGTACTGCATTTCAGACTCTTTTGTTGACCATGATGGCTACTCCATTTCTTCTAAGAGATTCCTACCTGCAGTAGTAGATATAATGGTCATCCGAGTTAAATTCACCCATTGCAGTGTACCTTATAGACCTCTGTTTCTATAAGGAAATAAGCATCCTGAAAAGGCTGGATTCAAAAAGTACAACAATTTTAAAAGGTCACATTTCAATGCCTCTGTGTGTTAATCAGGGTAGCAAATTGTATTCCAACTCTTCCCCCTGAAACTGTGGACCATGCTGTCCAAGACCATGCCTTCCAAGCAGCATTCAAGGTTCGAAGGGATAAGACCGAACTCAATTTCACTAGAGTTTTCTGGGACACTCCTGACACACGATCTTCTTCAAAAGCAGAGGCAATGGTGATGGAGAGATTGAGGAGGTCTTGTTTTTTAAAGCACTCTACCAGAAGTCAGAGCTTCCCTGGTGGCTCAGCTAGTAAAGAATCTGCCTGCAAGGTGGGAGACCTGGATTCGATCACTGGGTTTGAAAGATCCCTTGGAGAAGGGAAAGGCTACCCACTGCAGTATTCTGGCCTGGAGAATTCCGTGAACTGTATAGTCCATGGGAGTCACAAAGAGTCGGACAAGACTGAGTGACATTCACTTTCACCACAAGTCGTAGGTTTTGTTCTTGTCCTGACAATTTCCCCACAAGTATTTTCTGAGTTGTTTCCCATTTGGAGTATGGAGATTTCTTTCCCCATTTGATGGGTGCTTTGGGAAACTGGCTTATGCTTTTTCTCTTAGTAAGGTTCTGGGAGTCAGTGTTCACTTTGATGATGATGAACTCTGGACAAATGATTCCAAAGGTAAGGGTGAAAATCCTTCAGTTACAATTCATGTAACTGTTTATTAAACTTGTGTAATCATTGACCTCAGAGAGTGGTGAAATTACAGAAAGCTCCCATTTCAGAGAAAATTGCTTTGTCCATTTAATGTAAATAAGATGTCAAAACATTGAGTTTTCCATCTCTTATCCACAACAGCAATAAGGCAATAAAACAGAATTAACCAAAATGCTTTTGGAGATCTTGGAGGGTTAAGCTGACTACAGGAATTATGTGGTAACTCTACAAAGTTTGACTTTAATCCAGGATTTTCTCCCCTATGTTTGAAGAAAGTGTAACATAATTTATTAATTGCTAATCCTTAAACTTCAGTCAGTTCAGTTGCTCAGTCGCACCTGACTCTTTGCGACCCCATGGACTGCAGCACGCCAAGCCTCCCTGTCCATCACCAACTCCTGGAGTTTACTCAAATTCATGTCCATTGAGTCAGAGATGCCATCCAACCATCTCATCCATTGTCGTCCGCTTCTCCTCCTGCCTTCAATCTTTCCCAGCATCAGGGTCTTCTCAAATGAGTCAGTTCTTTGCATCAGATGGCCAAAGTATGGAGCTTCAGCTTCAACATCAGTCTTTCCAATGAACATTCAGGACTGATTTCTTTTAGGATTGACTGATTTGATCTCCTTGCAGTCCAGGGGATTCTCAAGAGTCTTCTCCAATACCACAGTTCAAAAGTATCAATTCTTTGGCGCTCAGCTTTCTTTATGGTCCAACTCTCATATCCATACATGACTACTGGAAAAACCATAGCCTTGACTAGACAGACCTTTCTTAGCAAAGTAATGTCTCTGCTTTTTAGTATGCTGTCTAGGTTGGTCATAACTTTCCTTCCAAGGAGTAAGCATCTTTTAATTTCATGGCTGCAGTCACCATATGCAGTGATTTTGGAGCCCCCCAAAATAAAGTCTCTCATGTTTCCACTGTTTCCCTATCTATTTCCCATGAAGTGATGGAACTAGATGCCATGATCTTAGTTTTCTTGATGTTGAGTTTTATAACAACTTTTTAGTTAGTGGAATTAGTTTACAGTGATTAGCAAATGAAACAATAAAACATAATATATTTAAATATAAAATAATCATCTTTGTTTCATGTTTTGCTGATTTATATTTTATTCCTTTTCTTCACTAACATTTTTAATAAATATCATATTAAGAGGTAGACAACACAGGTATTAAGGGCTTCTCTAAGTGGCTCAGATGGTAAAGAATCTGTCTGTAATGCATGGGACATGGCTTTGATCCCTGGGTTGAGAAGATCCCCTGGAAAAGGGGATGGCCACCCACTCCAGTATTCTTTCCTGGAGAAGTCCATGGATAGAGAGCCTGGCAGGCTACAGTGCATGAGGTTGCAAAGAGTTGGACAAGACTCAGTGACTAACACTTTCAATTTCAATACAGGCATTGAATATTGATCTACAATCTTTCTTCTTTCCTATTAGAAAAACGTGTCACTCTGTCCTAGAACTGGCATGGAAAATATATCCTTCATAGTAAACTAATGAACATTAAAAAAGCTTGCTCTAAAACCTTCCCTAACTTGGACAAATGTGGAATTAGGAGAATGTGTGTTTATATCAACTACATACTAATAGTCATGTTTGCCAAGTACTTTCTGCCAGAAGGCTTGCCTGAATCAACAAGAATCAGTGTAACTGGCATGCGTCTGGTTTTTATGCAAATGTTGCTAAATGCCTTAAAACAACCTAAGGCTTCAAATTTGAATTTCTTTCCCGTGTCCATTATTGCTTGCAATCCAGCAACTGTTTTCATAGTGACAGAATAAACTCCATTATCATTAATTCAGATTTTAATCTTTGTAGCTACTGTATGGTAAGCACTTATTTGTTGAGTGGGCTTACCTGGTAGCTCAGATGGTAAAGAATTTGCCTGCAATGCAGCAGACCTGGATTCAAACCCTGGGTCAGGAACAGTTCCTGGAGAAGGGAACGGCAACCCACTCCAATACTCTTGCCTAGAGAATCCCATGGACAGAGGAGCCTGGTGGGCTACAGTCCATGCGGTCACAAAGAGTTGGACACGACTGTGTGACTAACACTTTCACTTTCTTTGCTTTGAATATTAATAATATAAACAACAAATCTGATCTCTAACACAGTGATTGAATACCTGTAATGTTCCATGTGCTTTACAATGAAATTCTCTCACTAATGCTGTAAGAATGATTTCATTATCCTAGCTTCATGGATAAGGAAATGAACTTTGATCTGTCTGATTTCAGGGTCCATATGCACCACCAGTACAGGATTTGCTATTTCTTTTATTTATTCCAAACTAATTATTTTTGATATAATTGTACAGCTGCTGGTGCCCACATATTCTTTTTCACTGAAAGTAAAGTGGCCATAAATTTTCTCTTATTTATTAATGCCTGACAACCAAGGAGTCAAGGAGCACAACGAAATCAATTATAGAACCTCAGTAGCTCCAACTGGTCCCTCTGGGCACTGGCTGTGTCAGGGTCATTGGCCCCAAACAACTTATAGATGTATCTTGGCAGATTTTGGATTTTGTTCTTCTTTACTAAATATGTAACAAGGAAGGAACATAATTAATAAAGCTCAAAAAAATTCATCTCACAAGCCCTTTAAAAAAACTGATTTTGTGTGATTCTACCTAGGTCACCAATGCTGTGTCTTTATTAACCTCTCTCCTGTTTTTGCACTTGAGATATTAATAATATAAACAACAAATCTGATCTCTAACACAGTGATTGAATACCTGTAATGTTCCATGTGCTTTACAATGAAATTCTCTCACTAATGCTGTAAGAATGATTTCATTATCCTAGCTTCATGGATAAGGAAATGAACTTTGATCTGTCTGATTTCAGGGTCCATATGCACCACCAGTACAGGATTTGCTATTTCTTTTATTTATTCCAAACTAATTATTTTTGATATAATTGTACAGCTGCTGGTGCCCACATATTCTTTTTCACTGAAAGTAAAGTGGCCATAAATTTTCTCTTATTTATTAATCCTGACAACCAAGGAGTCAAGGAGCACAACGAAATCAATTATAGAACCTCAGTAGCTCCAACTGGTCCCTCTGGGCACTGGCTGTGTCAGGGTCATTGGCCCCAAACAACTTATAGATGTATCTTGGCAGATTTTGGATTTTGTTCTTCTTTACTAAATATGTAACAAGGAAGGAACATAATTAATAAAGCTCAAAAAAATTCATCTCACAAGCCCTTTAAAAAAACTGATTTTGTGTGATTCTACCTAGGTCACCAATGCTGTGTCTTTATTAACCTCTCTCCTGTTTTTGCACTTGAGTTTGGCCACACCTTGGACCCCCATCGCTCCAGTAATCCCAAGGCTCTGATACACACCCACTTTAGCCAGAGAAAGAGCTTCTCCAAGGATGTTGGCAAAGACACAGAGGCTCTGTTATTTGCTGAAGTTTGGTTTTCTTCACATTAGAAAAGTATTCTTTCACCTTGCTAATCTCCTAAAATAGCTTTTCCAACCTGTTTACTCTGGAACTGTAATGCTGTAAGAAGCAACTGAAAAAAATGTTCCAAGCTCAATCACGCCAACCTTTGGCCTTTTTCTTAACTTTTCATGATGTTATGAAGCTCTGAGAAGTTGTTCAGGCATGAAACCAGTTCACAGTTGCTTAACCCACTAACTCCCAAGTTTATTTGACCATGGACATCTCTCTCTTTTGCTCATTCCTTGCTTTAATAGCTTTCTTCCTTCTCACCATTAATACTAGTGGAATACCTCTGATATCTTGAGTAGCGGGGTTTCATAGCACCTCCTTTGAAAAGTGCAGTCCTAAGACACAGTAGCGAGGAGTGTTTTTCTCCATGAGTTTGTGGAAGTCTAGATCTGAGAGAATCAAGATTATCAGGTCGGTCTCCATTTATTTTTCATCCAAACTTTTAATCATATTTCAAAAGGCACAGTGTACCTCTGGTTTAAGATTCTCCAGATCTTTTTCCCATCTCAGAAGAGAAGTTCATAATTTTATGTTACACTTTAGCAAATGCATGCTGGTATAGACTATACAATACCATTTTATAAAACCCATCTTGTTAAAAGTCACATAATTTATATTAACTTCATTTCAAATTTTGTGTGAGAAAAGAAATTTCTGAGAGTTCCTTGGTGGCATAGTTGTTATGATTCCAGGCTCTCACTGCCATGGCCTAGGTTCAAACCCTGGTTGGGGAACTCAGGTCCTGCAAGCCAAGTAGCATGGCCCCAAAAAGGTAATTTTTATTAATGGTGGGCTCTTTATTAATTGGGCTTCTCAGGTGACACAGTGGTAAAGAATCCACCTGCCAATCAGAAGATGCAAGAGATGTGGGATTGATCCCTGTGTTGGGAAGGTCCCCTGGAGTAGAAAATGGCAACCTCACCCCAATATTCTTGCCTGGAAAATTCTATGGACAGAGGAAGGGTTAGACATGACTGAGCACCTTAGCACGCACATATGCATCAGATTTTTATTAATTGAAATATATAATTTAATTAATGTAAAATAACATATCAGTTCAGTTCAGTTCGATCACCCAGTCATGTCCAACTTCTTGTAGTCCCATGAACTGCAACACACCATGTTTCCCTGTCCATCCCCAATTCCTGAATCTTGCTCAAACTCATGTCCATTGAGTCAGTGGTGACATCCAATCATCTCATCCTCTGTCATCCCCTTCTCCTCCTGTCTTCAATCCTTCCCAGCATCAGGGTCTTTTCCAAGGAGTCAGTTCTTCACATCAAATGGCCAAAGTATTGGAGCTTCAGCTTCAGCATCAGTTCTGTCAAAGAATATTCAGGGCTAATATCCTTTAGGATGGACTAGTTGGATCTCCTTGCTGTCCAGGGGACTTCAACAGTCTTCTCCAACACCACAGTTCAAAAGCATCAATTCTTTGGTGCTCACGTTTCTTTATGGTCCAGCTGTCACATCCATAGATAACTACTGGAAAAACCATAGCTTTGACTAGACAGATTTTATTGGCAAAGTAATGTCTCTGCTTTTTAATATGCTGCCTAGGTTTGTCATAACTTTCAAGGAACAAGTGTATAATCTAATTTAAAGAATATTATTGGAGTATAGCTGAGTTGCAATACTGTGTTAGTTTCAAGTGTATAGCAAAATGAATCAGTTATACATATACATTTATCCACTCTTTTTAAAAAGCTTCTTTTTCATATAGACCGTTACAGAGTTCTGAGTTGAGTTCCCTGTGCTGTACAGCAGGTTATTATTAGTTGATCTATTTTAAATATAGTAGTGTGTATAGGTCAGTCCCAATCTCTCAATTTATCTTCACCCAATCCCCTTGTAATCATAAATTTGTTTTCTACATACCTGACTCTACTCTTGTTTTGTAAGTTCATTTGTACTCTTTTTTTTTTTTAATTTTTAGATTCAGCATATAAGCAATATCATACGATATTTGTTTTTCTGTGTCTAACTTCACTCAGTATGACAATCTCTGGGTCCACCCACGTTACTGAAAATAGCATCATTTTGTTCTTTTTTTATTGCTGATTTGTATCCCATTGTATATCCATACCACATCTTCTTTATCCATTCCTCGGTTGATGGACATTTAGGTGCTTCCATGCTCTGGCTGTTGCAAATAGTGCTGCAATAGAGGGGTTCGTGTGTCTCTGAATTATGGTTTTCTCAGGATTTATGCCCAGTAATAGGATTGCTGGGACATGTGGTAGTTCCATTCTTAGTTTCTTTTTTTTTTTCCTTTTAATTTTAACTGAAGGATAATTGCTTTACAATGTTGTGTTGGTTTCTGCCACACAACAATGTGAATCAGCCATTAAGTATACATAGGCCCCCTCCCTCTTGAACCTCCTTCCCACCTCCCACCCCATCCCACCCTCTGTGTTGTCACAGAGCACCTGGTTGAGTTCCCTGCGTTATACAGCAACTTCCCACTAGCTATCTACTTTACATATGGTAATGTTCAGGTTTTAATCCTACTCTCTCAATTTGAACCACTCTCTCCTTCCCTCTTGGAGAAGGCGATGGCATCCCACTCTAGTACTCTTGCCTGGAAAAAGGCCCCCTCCCTCTTGAACCTCCTTCCCACCTCCCACCCCATCCCACCCTCTGTGTTGTCACAGAGCACCTGGTTGAGTTCCCTGCATTATACAGCAACTTCCCACTGGCTATCTACTTTACATATGGCAATGTTCAGGTTTTAATCCTACTCTCTCAATTTGAACCACTCTCTCCTTCCCTCTTGGAGAAGGCGATGGCATCCCACTCTAGTACTCTTTTTTTTTTTTTAAGGAACCTCCATATTGTTCTGCATAGTGGCAGTATGTATTTACATTCCCACCAACTGTGCAAGAGGATTCCCATTTCTCCGCACTCTCTCCAGGGTTTGTTGTTTGTAGGTTTTCTGATGATGGCCATTCTGACTGGTGGGAGGTGATATTCCACTGTAGTTTTGATTTGCATGTCTCTAATTATTAGTGATGCTGAGCATCTTTTCATGTGCCTTTTGGCCATCTGTATGTCTTCTTTGGAGAAATGTCCATTTAGATCTTTCACCCATTTTTTATTGGGTTATTTGTTTCTTGTTATGTAAATATATACACCTTGAGCTGCATGAGCTTTTTGTAACATAATCTAGTTAAAGAAGGACATGGTATCAGTCTTTGGCTAGATCTAGGAGTAAATGTTCCTTACCTATAGTCTTGGGGACAGGGTAAGGTAATTATTATATTTGTTGTCAAAATAAAACTTTTATTTCATTTCATTTTCTCACTCTGTGAAATCTGAAAACAGAGAGCTGTCATCATTGTATCTTAAAATAAGTATGTAATGAATACATGAAAATATACATTAAACTACACAAGAAGGAAGAGTAAGTCAGGGCTGAAAACGTAGTATAGTTTGCTCATTTTAACCCTTATGCTGTCAATAGGATCCAATCAGGAACCAGATTGGGCAATAAAACAGGATTAGAAGACAAACAGAAGCATGGCTGCTGCTGCTGCTAAGTCGCTTCAGTTGTGTCCGACTCTTCGCGACCCCATAGACGGCAGCCCACCTGGCTTCCCCCATAGACAGCAGCCCAGCAGGCTCCCCCGTCCCTGGGATTCTCCAGGTGAGAACACAGGAGTGGGCTGCCATTTCCTTTTCCAGTGCATGAAAGTGAAAAGTGAAAGTGAAGTTGGCTCAGTTGTGTCTGACTCTTCACGACCCCATGAACTGCACACAGCCTACTAGGCTCCTCCAACCATGGGACTTTCCAGGCAAGAATACTGCAGTGGGGTGCCATTGCCTTCTCTAAGGAGCTTAGAAAACCCCACAAATTCAGCTCAGTTCAATTCAGTTCAGTCACTCAGCTGTGTCCAACTCTTTGCAACCCCAGGAACTGCAGCACACCAGGCCTACCTGTCCATCACCAGCTCCCAGTTCAGTTCAGTTCAGTTCAGTTGCTCAGCCGTGTCTGACTCTTTGACACCCCATGAATCACAGCACGCCAGGTCTCCCTGTCCATCACCAACTCCCAGAGTTCACTCAGACTCACATCTGTCGAGTCAGTGATGCCATCCAGCCATCTCATCCTCTGTCATCCCCTTCTCCTTCTGCTTTCAAGTTTTCTCAGTATCAAGGTCGTTTCAAATGAGTTAGGTCTTCACATCAGGTAGCATTTGAGCTTCAACTTCAGTCCTTCCAATGAACACCCGGGACTGATCTCCTTTAGGATGGACTGGTTGGATCTCCTTGCAGTCCAAGGAACTCTCAAGCATCTTCTCCAATACCACAGTTCAAAAGCATCAATCCATGAACATGGAATATGCTGGGCATACACACTGAGGAAACTCGACTTGAAAAAGACACGTGTACCCCAATGTTCATTGCAGCAATGTTTATAATTGCCAGGACATGGAAACAACCCAGATGTCCATCAGCAGATGAATGGATGGGAAAGCTTTGGTACATATACACAATGGAGTATTACTCAGCCCTCAAAAAGAATAAGTTTGACGCAGTTCTAATGAGATGGATGAAACTGGAGCCGATTATACAGAGTGAAGTAAGCCAGAAAGAAAAACACCAATACAGTATACTGACACATATATATGGAATTTAGAAGACAATAATGATGACCCTGAAAGTGAGACAATATAAGAGACACAGAGGTATAGAACGGACTGTTGGCTTCAGAGGGAGAGGGAGAGGGTGGGAAGATCTGGGAGAAACTTTCTTTGGGATTGGAATGAAAACTGACCTTTTCCAGTCCTGTGGCCACTGTTGAGTTTTCCAAATTTGCTGGCATATCGAGTGCAGCACTTTCACAGCATCATCTTTTAGGATTTGAACCACCTCAACTGGAATTCCAGTTGAGGAATTCCATAATCTCCACTAGCTTTGTTCATAGTGATGCTTTCTAAGGCCACTTGACTTCACATTCTAGGATATCTAGCTCTAGGTGAGTGGTCACACCATCGTGATTATCTTGGTCATGATGATCTTTTTTGTACAGTTCTGTGTATTCCTGCCACCTCTTCTTAAGATCTTCTGCTTCTGTTAGGTTCATACCATTTCTGTCCTTTATCGACCCCATCTTTGCATATAATATTCCCTTGCTATCTCTGATTTTCTTGAAGAGATCTCTAGTCTCTCCCAGTCTATTGTTTTCTTCTATTTCTTTGCACTGATCACTGAAGAAGGCTTTCTTATCTCTCCTTGCTATTGCTTGGAACTCTGCATTCAAATGGGCATATCTTTCCCTTTCTCCTTTGCCTTTTGCTTCTCTTCTTTCCTCAGCTACTTGTAAGACCTGCTCAGACAACCATTTTTCTTTTTTGCATTTCTTTTCCATGGGGATGATCTTGATCACCACCTCCTATACAGTATCATGAACCTCCATCCATTATTCACCAGGCACTCTGTCTATCAGATCTAGTCCCTTAAATCTATTTCTCACTTCCACTGTATAATCGTTAGTGATTTGATTTAGGTCATTACAATGTCATGAACCTCCGTCCATAGTTCATCAGGCACTCTGTAGATCTAGGCCCTTAAATCTATTTCTTACTTCCACTGTATAATCATAAGGGATTTGATTTAGGTCATACCTGAATGGCCTAGTGGTCTTCCCCACTTTCCTCAATTTAAGTCTGAATTTGGTAATAAGGGGTTCCTGATCTGAGCCACAGTAAGCTCCTGGCCTTCTTTTTGTTGACTGTATAGAGCTTCTCCATCTTTGGCTGCAAAGAATATAAGTAATCTGATTTTGCTGTTGATCATCTGGTGATGTCCATGTGTAGAGTCTTCTCTTGTGTTGTTGGAAGAGGGTGTTTGCTATGACCAGTGTGTTCTCTTGGCAAAAGTCTATTAGCCTTTGCCCTGCTTCATTCTGTACTCCAAGGCCAACTTTGCCTGTTACTCCAGGTGTTTCTTCACTTTCTACTTTTGTGTTCTAGTCCCCTATAATGAAAAGGACATCTTTTTTGGGTGTTAGTTCTAAAAGGTCATGTAGGTTTTTGCAGAACAGTTCAACTTCAGTTTCTTCAGCATTACTGGTTGGGGCATAGACTCGGATTACCGTGATATTGAATGGTTTGCCTTGTGAACGTTTAATAGAGATCATTCTGTCATTTTTGAGAATGCATCCAAGTACTACATTTCAGACTCTTTTGTTGACCCTGATGGCTACTCCATTTCTTCTAAGGCATTCCTGCCCACAGTAATAGATATAATGGTCATCTGAGTTAAATTCACCCATTCCAGTCCATCTTAGTTCGCTGATTCCTAGAATGTCAACGTTCACTCTTGCCATCTCCTGTTTGATCACTTCCAATTTGCCTTGATTCATGGACCTGACATTCCAGGTTCCTATGCAGTATTGCTCTTTACAGCATCGGACCTTGCTTCTATCACCGGTCACATCTACAACTGGGTATTGTTTTTGCTTTGCCTCCATCCTTTCTTTATTTTTGGAGATATTTCTCCACTGATCTCCAGTAGCATATTGGACACCTACCAACCTGGGGAGTTCCCCTTTCGGTATCCTATCCTTTTGCCTTTTCATACTGTTCATGGGGCTCTCAAGACAAGAATACTGAAGTGGTTTGCCATTCCCTCCTCCAGTGGACCACATTCTGTCAGACCTCGCCACCATGTCCTGTCCATCTTGGATGGCCCCACATGGCAGGGCTAATAGTTTCATTGAGTTAGACAAGGCCATGTTCCATGTGATCAGATTGGCTAGTTTTCTGTTATTGTGGTTTCAGTCTCTGCCCTCTCTCAGTGCCTACTGTCTTACTTAGGTTTCTGTTACCTTGGACAGGTGGTATCTCTTCATGGCTGTTCCAGCAAAGCACAGCCACTGCTCCTTACCTTGGACATGGGTTGCTAACCCACAAATTAGCAACACTGAAAACCTCTACCAGCCCCTGAGGCTACAGGGACACAGGAAACAGATGAAATAAGCAATCAGGAAGCCTGAGTGATGGGGAATTAGAATCCTTGGTGAGCTGCCTGTGGGGAGTTAGACCACAGAGGGAGAGACTGTCTGCAGATAACTGGAGACAGCCACCACACCTCCTGAGGAAGAGAGGAGAGCATAAGAAATCCTGGCTTTTCTCCTGCTCTCCAGTGCCTCCCTTTGACTGAACCTACCTGGAAGTCATTTGGCAAGAAGGCCCAGGAAAAGCTATTGATAGCAGAAAAAGGGTTGAGGACTGGAAGTTAAGAACATTAATTTCACCTTAAAGCTAACAAGTGACCCCTTTACACAGGGAAACATAGGTCAGTATTTGAGAGTAAGAATTGTAAATAAGCCACAATATACAATCTGAAGATGTCTTCCTATATCATTTTAATCCAGACACAAAACTAGAATGTTAATGGCTACTTTTCTGTTCATAAGAATCTGGAGACAGTGTGAAGCAAATCAACAGCTGGTGTTGGGTCATTATTTTCTAACTTTTAGGTCCAAGAAAGAGAACATTCAGTGGGGAAACCCCAGAGAAATGTGATCTAGACTTCACATTTGATGCCATGACACAGTTCAAGGAGAAAAAGTTACCTCTAAGGACAAAATTTGGAAGAAAAGTTATGACCAACCTAGATAGATATTCCTTAATGATGTTCTAATATATTATTAAATATGTCTAGGATACAATCCAAAATTACACCCTCTGTAAAGAAATAGGAAAATCTCAATTTGCATGGGAAAAGACATTCAATAGATTTCCACTTTGAAATGGCACAGAGTTTGGGATTATCTGACAAAGACCAAAATATTAAATATAATAGTGTTCCAACAAGCAAGTACAAACATTAATGAAATGAATGGAAGGATGAAAAGTTTCAGCAAACAAGTATACTAAATAAAGAAAATCTAAATGTAAATATTAGAATTAAGAAAAAATAACCAAAATATAAATTTCTCTGGATATACTGAATAGTAGAAGAGAGATGACAGAAAAAAAGAGTCAGTGAACTTAATGATAGATTGGAAGAAATTACTCAGTATGAGTAGAGAGAAAAATGACTGGGAGAAAATATGAACAGAGTCCCAGGGATCTGAGGGGAGAATCAAAGCAGTTGTCAAATACGACCTAAGTAAACTTAAAAAGGTTTTGCACGATGAAGGAAACTATAAGCAATGTGAAAAGACAGCCTTCAGAATGGGAGAAAATAACAGCAAAGAAAGCAACTGACAGAATTAATCTCAGAATATACAAGCAGCTCATGCAGCTCAATACCAGAGAAATAAACGACCCAGTCAAAAAATGGACCAAAGAACTCAACAGACATTTCTCCAAAGAAGACATACAGATGGCTAACAAACACATGAAAAGATGCTCAGCATCACTCATTATCAGAGAAATGCAAATCAAAACCACAATGAGGTACCAACTCATCCCAGTAAGAATGGGTGCTATTCAAAAATTCTACAAACAATAAATGCTGGAGAGGGTGCAGAGAAAAGGGAACCTTTTCACGCTGTTGGTAGGAATGCAAACTAGTACAGCCACTGTGGAGAACAGTGTGGAGATTGCTTAAAAAACTGCAAATAGAACTGCCATACGACCCAGCAACCCCACTGCTGGCCATACACACTGAGGAAACCAGAACTGAAAGAGACACGTGTACCCATGTTCATCACAGCACTATTGACAATAGTCAGGACATGGAAGCAACCTTGATGTCCATCAGCAGATGAATGGATAAGAAAGCTGTGGTACATACACATAATGGAATATTACTCACCCATTAAAAATAATTCATTTGAATCAGTTCTAACAAGGTGGATGAAACAGGAGCCTATTATACAGAGTGAAGTCAGAAAGAAAAACACCAATGTAGTATATTAATGCATATATATGGAATTTAGAAAGATGGCAACAATGACCCTATATGTGAGACAACAAAAGAGACACAGATGTAAAGAGCAGACTTCTGGACTCTTTGGGAGAAGGCAAGGGCGCGATGATTTGAGAGAACAGCATTGAAACATTTATATTACCAAATGTGAAACAGATCACCAGTCCAGGTTTGATGCATGAGACAGGGTGCTCAGAGCCAGTGCACTGGGACAACCTGAGGGATAGGATGGGGAGGGAGTGGGGAGGTGGGTTCAGGATGGAGGACACATGTGTACCCATGGCTGATTCATGTCAATGTATGGCAAAACTGCTACAGTATTGTAAAGTCATTAGCCTCCAACTAGAATAAATTATTGAATTAAAAAACAACAACAACAAAGACATTACTTTGCCATCAAAGGTCTATCTATTCAAGGCTATGGTTTTTCCAGTAGTCATGTATGGTTGTGAGAGTTGAAGCATAAAGAAGGGTGAGCGCCAATAAATTGATGCTTTTGAACTGTGGTTTGGAGAAGATTCTTGAGAGTTCCTTGGACATCAGGGAGATCCAACCAGTCCATCCTACTGGAAATCAGTCCTGAATATTCATTGGAAGGACTGATTTTGAAGCTGAAACTCTAATACTTTGGAAACCTGATATGAAGAGCTGACTCATTTGAAAAGACCCTGATGCTTGGAAGGACTAAAGGTGGGAAGAGAAGGGGACAACAGAGAATGAGATGGTTGGATGGCATGACCAACTCAATGGACGTGAGTCTGAGTAAACCCTGGGAGTTGGTGATGGACATGGAGGCCTGGCATGCTGCAGTCCATGGGGTCACAAAGAGTCAGACGCAGTTGAGCAACTGAACTGAACTGAACATAGTAGGGCTCAGTTTCATGTTCCAAACTTTCAAGGCTTCTGAGGGCTTTTTGTTTCATTGTCAATTTTTCACTATCAATTTTCA
This sequence comes from Madoqua kirkii, assembly GCA_006408675.1. Classification (NCBI taxonomy): domain Eukaryota; kingdom Metazoa; phylum Chordata; class Mammalia; order Artiodactyla; family Bovidae; genus Madoqua; species Madoqua kirkii. Next base: position 1,449 of record SJYC01054637.1, on the reverse strand, counting down.
AAGCCTTTTCATTAATATTCAAATCTATACTATGTGTTTGTCAACATGGGACTGAGGTAGCCCCATGGTTAGCAAAGGAGTTGGTAAACAATTTTATGGGATTAGTTTCCCTAGTTTCTTCCTCTCCATTTGCTCCCTGGTATCTTCCATATCCATGTGGTTCTCATTTTATTTCTGTTTATAGAAAGTTTAGGCTCTAGTTACATCACTAAGTGCTTCCCTGGTGGCTCAGACAATAAAGAATCCGCCTGCAATGCAAGAGACTCATGTTTAATCCATGGGGCGGGAAGATTCCTCGAAGGGGATGCCTACCCACTCCAGTATTCTTGCCTGGAGAATCACATGGACAGAGGAGCCAGGCAGACACAGTCCATGGGGTTGCAAAGAGACACGAGTGAGTGACTAATACTACTTCACTAAGCTGTGTACTTCTCACGACTATATTTACTTCTGAGTCTCAGTAATAGGAGGACAGAGGCAAAGGCAATGAGAATAAAAGCTCTGCAGATCAGAGAGGAAGGTTCTTTTCTCAGATTTTTCTGATTCCTATTGGTGCCACTGTTGTCTCCACCACCATTATCATTGAATTGTTTTGCAGACAGGTCAAGAGAAAATGTGGGCAGTTTTCTTAAAGGGGATATTTCCCCTACTTTCTCTGAGGATTAGGGAGATCTTCTTCTTCCTGGATTTAAGCTAGAAATATTCCTGAGTGCTCTCTCTCAGTTCAGTCACTCAGTCATGTCCAACTCTGCGATCCCATGAATTGCAGCACACCAGGCCTCCCTGTCCATCACCAACTCCCGGAGTTCACTCAGACTCACGTCCATCGAGTCCGTGATGCCATCCAGCCATCTCATCCTCAGTCGTCCCCTTCTCCTCCTGCCCTCAATCCTTCGCAGTATCAGAGTCTTTTCCAATGAGTCAGCTCTTTGCATGAGGTGGCCAAAGGACTGGAGTTTCACCTTCAGCATCAGTCCTTCCAATGAACACCCAGGACTGATTTCCTTTAGGATGGACTGGTTGGATCTCCTTGCAGTCCAAGGGACTCTCAAGAGTCTTCTCTAACACCACAGTTCAAAAGCATCAATTCTTCGGTGCTCAGCTTTCTTCACAGTCCAGCTCTCACATCCATACATGACCACTGGAAATAGCCTTGACTAGATGGACCTTTGTTGGCAAAGTAATGTCTCTGCTTTTGAATATGTTATCTAGGTTGGTCATAACTTTCATTTCCAGGAGTAAGCGTCTTTTAATTTCATGGCTGCAATTACCATCTGCAGTGATTTTGGAGCCCCCCAAAATAAAGTCTGACATTGTTTCCACTGTTTTCCCATCTATTTCCCATGAAGTGATGGGACCAGATGCCATGATCTTAGTTTTCTGACAACTGAGCTTTAAGCCAACTTTTTCACTCTCCTCTTTCACTTTTATCAAGAGGCTTTTTAGTTC